>VUYV01000854.1:0-56088 GCA_008711295.1 Anarhynchus alexandrinus | reverse complement strand
TTTTGGGGTTCTGGAAGCTGGCAAATAGCTTCTTTTCTCTCATTACTTAACTGTCTCTGTCCTTTCAGAATTTCAAACCCCAAATATGTTACATTTTCTTGTGCAACTTGAGCTTTCTCCTTCGACACTCAATAACCACTGAGTCCAAGGAAATTTAATAAACTGATTGCCAATTCCAAGCATTTCTTCTGGGAGTTTCCAGCTAACAGTATATTGTCAACATACTGTAGCATCATCCCATTTTTGTTGTCTTGTCTCCACAGTTCTAATTCTTTTGCTAGTTGATTTCCAAAGATCGTTGGACTATTTTTAAACCCTTGTGGTAGTACTGTCCAAGTATATTGAGTCTTCCTTCCTGTCTCAGGGTTTTCCCACTCAAAGGCAAATAATTCCTGACTTTCAAAATCAAGTGGAATGCAGAAAAAGGCATCTTTTAAATCTAAAACTGTAAACCCTGTTCTTCAGTGAGGGCAGCCAGGAGTGTATATGGATTTGCTACTACAGAGTGAATATCCTGTACAATTTGATTCACTGCTCTCAGATCCTGTACTAACCTATAAGATTTCCCATCAACTTTTTTAACAGGTAGAATCAGAGTATTATACTTAGATTCACATTCTTTCAACAACCCGTATTTTAAAAAATTCTGTATAATAGGCACTAGCCCAATTTTGGCTTCTAGTTTTAAGGGATATTGTTTCAATCTTACTGGTACTGATCCTGGTTTAAGGTTTATTCTTACAGGTTCAGCTCTTTTTGATTTTCCTGGTACTTCTCCTGCCCAAGCAATGGGAATCACTGCATCTTCAACCTCGGGTGGGATTTTCCTTTCCGTCTGCTCAATTTCCTGCAATAACAATATTGAAGCTTGGACAAATTTGGATTCAGGCATTAGTACTTCTACTTCTCCATTTTTGAACTTTATTTCAGCTTCTAATTTTTTAATAAGTCTTGGCCTATTAAAGGTTTTGGCACACCAGGCAAATACAAAAACTGATGCATTACCCATTGTTTTCCAATTCTAAATCTCAAAGGTTTAAAGAAGGACCCTATCTCCGACTTTCCTGTCGCACCAATGATTCATACAGTGTCATATCCTAGTTCATGTTTCCTTGTATTTAAATCTGAATAGGTTGCCCCTGTGTCAAGTAAACATTCTATCTCTGTTTCATCTTTCCTCAGCTTAATCTTAACCATAGGCTCTGCTGGGGGAGATTCCTCCAGTCCCCTTCAGTCCCTAGCCTCTATGGCTAGCATGGGAGTTTCTGGCTCCCCAGGTCCCTGCAAGGATGGGCATTCTTGTTTCCAATGCCCCTCCTTCTTGCAATAAGCACACTGAGTTTCTCCTACTAGGGTGTCGTGGTTTGGCCTCAGCCAGCAACAAAGAACCACGGGGCTGCTCACTCAATTCCCACAGCCGTGGGAGAAATCGGCAGAAAAAGGCAAACCCCGTGGGTTGAGATGGTGCAGTTTAACAGAACAGCAAACGGGAAGAGAAGAAACAGTAACACCGATAAAGAGACATAAAGACGCAGTTACAGTACCGCCGCGCACTGACCGGACCTGAACCATTGCAGCCCGACCCCGAGTGGTGACTGCTCTCCCTTCCCCATCTAGCTCCTCTTATAGCCTGGGCATGGTCACGTGGTATGGAATACCTGCCTCCCCTGATGGCTTCTTGGGGAAATTAACCCCATCCCTGCCGGAACCAGGACATAGGGATTTTGGGAATCCTCTGTCACGTCCTCTTCTTCGATAACCTCCTCTAAATCTGCCTCTAGTTCCGCCACGAGGACCACAGGCCCCTTCCAATACAGCAATCAACCTAGCGTTCCCTTTTTCTTTCTGCTGATCCCTATTCCTATAGGTCACCCAAGTTATATCCAACAATCTTCCCAAGTCTCTGGCATTGGTTTCCTGTGGCTTTTGCAACTTTCTCCGAATATCATCAGCGGACTGCCCAGTAAACAAAGTCGCTAGCTGGCTTTTCCTTCTTCTGACTCAGGATCAAGGGTTGTGTATTTCCGGGCAGCCTCCTTTAATTTATTTAGGAAATCAGTTGGAGATTCCTTTCTATCTTGCTTGATTTCATATAATTTTGACCAATTTGTCACTTTTGGTCTTATACCAAACAAAACCCACTTTTGGTATTGAGTTAACAACAATTTATCTCCATTATCATTAGGGTCCCAGCCAGGATCCACTGAAGGAAAGTGACATTCTAACCGCCCTTGCAATGTTCCTGCCGCCATCTGTGCCTCAATCTGAGTTCTTGCAGCTTTACGGATCATTTCTCTTTCCGTACTGTCAAACAACACTTGCAAGATAGCTTCAATGTCTTTCCAATCCAGATCATGAGTTCTAATCATCATTTCAAAAGCACTAGCCACCTGATCAGGATCATCCCGATAGCTAACAGCAGCTGTTTTCCAGTTATTTAAGTCTGTGATCGAAAAAGGCACCTTCACTACAACTGGACCATCATTCCCAACTGCTTCTGTCAACAGGGCTTGTAACACAGGTCTCTGCTGACCTCAAGTTCTCTCCACCACTGGAGTTGTCCCTGCAATACCACTCTCAGACCCACCATCTGATCCCTCTGCTCCTAATACCAACCCGTTTCCTTGCTGACCGTGCCCTCTACTGTCTGTTCCTATTTCATCACGTTCATTGTTTCGGGGTGCCAAGTGCCGTTTGGGGGCTACTAGTAATTCAATGTCATCCTCTCCTTGTTCACAAACCTTTAGACACCTCTGTCCTGTACTGCAAGCAGAACAGCATCTTTTCAAAGTTTTACCTTTCTCTTTTTCCAGAGCCAGAAAAAAAGGGTCACTAGGTGCCACATTTTCTCTGCCATGCTGGGTGATTCCTTAATGTAAAGAACATATCTGCATATAACACTTCATCCCATTTTCCGTCTCTCCTCAAAACCAACATTAATTGTAACAGAGTATTATAATTTAAAGTACCATTTACTGGCCACTTTTCTCCATTATCCAGTTTATATAGTGGCCACCATTGATTACAGTATTTAATTAAATCTTCCCTTTTTGCAACCCTGCCAGGGCGTCCACCAATTCATTTCCAGTGACTAAGAATACAACCCAAAGGCGACTTCTTTAAAATTCCCCTACCCGTAGACGATCCAGCGCCCATTTTAAATACACAGAATAACGTGTGGGTGAGCCTTTTGTAGAACACCACCACCACAGACAACCAATTACTATTACAAATGAACAAACACTAACAATAACAATTACTATGGTTATATTCAGCATTTGCCTTGAGCTGGAGAATTCTAATCCCTTTCAAACCAAATGGGGACTCTAACCACAGCCTGGGTCTTAACCCAACCCTGTGGAACTTTCACTGCATCTTATGGGCAGGTAACCAAGTTCCCAGAAGAATTCCTTGTACTCACAAAACAGTGTTATTTGCTATGGGGCTCTTCGATCTGGGGATTGAGGTCCTCCCCGAGAATCCCTCGGTGCCAGCTAAGGTTCCACGATCCCAGGATCCGTCGAGGCTCAAGAGCTGTGTCCCATCTGGTCACCAAAACTGATACTGTAAGTCAGCAAAAAGATAACTCTCTAAGACTCAGTTTGGAGTTTTAGAAAGCAGGCATTCTTTATTGCAGTGCTGGGCACACAGGGGATCGCTCCACCTAGTGTGCACACCCACTTGCTCAACTACAAAGATTATATGCAATCAGAATATACATATTCATTAGATTTCCGAGAAATGATTGACATATTCATACTATTTCAATAACTCATTAATATATGTAAATGTCCTCGACACATGCGCATTTATGTCTATCGGTGGTCTTCCAGGGCTCTCTAGTGGTCATTGATAGTCTTCATCACTGTCACCACTGATTGAACTCTGTCTTTGCGCATGCTCAGTTTGCCCTTTGGCCTAAATTAGATGACACTTAATTACACAAAACTAGCTCATTCTAGCATATACTTTTTATCTACTTTATTCAAGGCTGCTATGTCTCAAAACTTCCTTTTATCTACCCAAGCATAGCACCTGTTTGACCTATCTGCTCGTAAAACATCCCGAAATGTGGCTGTATCACTCTAGGGAGGGAACCGTATGTGCTTCAGCTTGGTATCACAATTCTATAATTTTTTGGTGTATGATGTACCTGTTGATACTTATCCGCAAGGAGAAATAATGTAATGCAATATTGAAATGATGATAAAGAGTGACCTTAATTACTGATCCAGCAACATTCTATTTGCAGCAGTAGTTTTGAAAATACGGAGATTTATTTTTTACTTACGCAGTGTTCCACTAATGAAGTGCCGTATCTTTCAAAAAACAGATTTCATAAGTAAGTTTTCAGTTTCTATTTTTCCTGTAAATGTGGGCACTAAGATTTGAGCATGTCTTGAATTTAAGAAGTTATGCTTGTCTTCTATAGGATCCATGCAACGTGTCGCTGCATAGATTTTTTCTGTAAGCTTCAGGGCCAGAAATCCCTTAAGATGAGTAATTTGCTTTTATGCAGACTCTGAATAAATACAACAGTTTTTTTGAGGTTTCCCTTCCCACTCAGTTTCCTCTGTCGGGGAGGAAACCAGAAACATTACTGCTTGCCCATCCCACTGAAGGATGAGGTTTTTGTTAGGATTTTGCGCAGATTCCCCAATAAATTCAGGGGTTTTGCATGTGAGCATCAAGAGTCTGTGCCAATGCCCTTCTACCCTTTCCGAAAGTGACTTTCTGTGTTCCAGAGAGCTGTGTCTCTGCACATGAAAATAGCAACAGGGATTATTTACTGACTATGCTGTAAATCAATTGTGCATGGGCAAATTTTAAGAAATCCTATATAACCTCTGTTGTGTGGTATTTTAGAAGAACAGCAAAGCCATTTTAAAAAATTAATATTTGTTATTTAAGTACTTTTTTTTCCACTTTAAAGTTTTTTATTGCTTCCTCCAAAGCTCTGAGGCATTTATTTCCAAGCTATGACAAGACAAGATACACTGTGACAGAAGGGGAGAGCTGGCAGTTAGAGACAGGAGGAATTAGAAATTAAGTTAATCCTATGTCTTTGCTTGGAAACTAAAGTAAAGCAAGAGTTAGTTAAGAGTTTGTGACCATCCCAGGTTCCAAAGAAAGGAATCATAAATTAATTTCTGTGTTAACTGCTTCTGGAAATAGGTATACAGTCCTTTTAATGAACCTGTGGATGTAGCACTCAGAGGAGAAGTAGTTAGAGCCTGCTCACATTTTTAATCAATTCATCTTCTGCTGGGTAGTAGAAGTAGGAAGCCCAAGGGCTGCTACTCTGAAAGGAGCAGAGGAACAAAGAGGAGGATGGAGAACAGAAGTGTCTCTGCATTATCTTGGACATAGGGATCCAGGAAAGGATGGGGGGATGTCAGAGCATAATGTATCTTTCTGTTAGAGGTGAAAGTGGTGAGTTAGGAGAGGCAGTAGGTACAAGGATGTTCACTATATGCTGTTCTACCAGTTTTAATAGCTGGGAATACAGTATGCCATCAGCAAGTAAATTGAGAAAGTCTCTGTAAATTTCACACAATTGTAATGTCAGCGATTTACATGATTAGGTCAGATTTATAAGACTCATACCTAATTTTAAAAATTTCCATGGTAAGCAATTAATTCATAGAATCATAGAATCATTTTGGTTGGAAAAGACCCTTGAGATCATTAAGTCCAACATTAACCTGACACTACCAAGTCCACCACTAAGCCATGTTCCTAAGTGCCATGTCTACACGTCGTTTAAATACCTCCAAAGGATGGTCACTCAACCATTTCCCTGGGCAGCCTGTTCCAATGATAAACAACCCTTTCAGTGAAGAAATTTTTGCTAATATCCAATCTAAACTACCCCTGGTGCAACTTGAGGATGTTTCCTCTCATCCTCTCACTTGTTACTTGGGAAAAGAGACCGACACCACCTTGTTACAACATTCTTTCAGGCAATTGTAGAGAGCAATTAGGTCTCCCCTCAGCCTCCTTTTCTAAGCAACCACAGTTCCGTCAGCCACTCCTGGTGCGACTTGTGCTCTAGAACCTTAACTAGCTTCGTTGCCCTTCTTTGGACATGCTCCAGCATCTCAGTGTCTTTCTTGTAGTGATGGGTCCAAAACTGGATGTGTTGTCCCAAAGTGGGGTCATTTACCTGTTGTGCAAGATGCTAATACACACAGAGAGTAGAGGTATTTATTTAAATCATTTCTGCACAGGGATGGGTGCTAGGTGGTAATCCACAAAACTAGCATACCGTCCTACAAA
Organism: Anarhynchus alexandrinus; assembly: GCA_008711295.1. Taxonomy (NCBI): domain Eukaryota; kingdom Metazoa; phylum Chordata; class Aves; order Charadriiformes; family Charadriidae; genus Anarhynchus; species Anarhynchus alexandrinus. The sequence continues at coordinate 49,809 of VUYV01000854.1, read as the reverse complement.
CTCCTGGGAATATTTATACAGTTCAAAATACAGAAATACACACCCTTAATTATAATTATTGTTTAGTACCTTAGTACCTTATCTTACCAATTTCTATCGGTTAGTACAGTCTCTCGCTTTCATTTAAAGCTACAACATACTTTAATTGATGTGCACATGCTCCAGTACAGTGCAGGGGTAGTTCTGTTTAGTCGCTGAGTCGATGGTCGTGATCTCCCACTGCTGCCTTTACATTTACCCGTTACTGCAAATCTTTGTCGACTTTATTCTTCTTTCAGCAGCTTTCCATTTTTTAGCCAGTTTTGGTACCTCCTGCAGTGGGATGTTCCCTTATTATCAGCCTTCTGTTCTTCTTCAAGGGAATTAGCAAGGCATGTCTTGTTTATATGAAGTGTCCTGTTTCACAAGGCCTTGTAACCTTTTTACAGCTCTGTGCTCTTGCTTAGTGAGAAATTCTACTTTCTAAAATACGTTCTACCTTTTAAAAGTACATTCAACCCTTTTTAAAGTACATCATATGTAGTATTCGAGGTGCAGTCTTAACAGTGCCAAGTACAGGGGAGCTATCGCTTCCTGAGTCCTGCTGGCCACACTATTTCTGATACAAGCCTGGGTGCCCTTGCCCTTGGCCTTCTGCCACCTGGGAACACTGCTGGCTCATATTCAGCCAGCTGTCAACCAACACCCAGGTGGGTCTCAGGACCAGGTCTCAGACTCAGGATAGACTGCTCCATAACCTTCCCAGGCACTGAGGTCAGACTGACAGGCCTGTAGTTCCATGGATCCTCCTTCTCGCCCTTGTAGATGGGCGTCACATTTGCTAACTTCAAGTCCACTGGGACCTCACAGGTGTTGTGGATGAAATATTTGACATAGTTACAATTTAGCAGCAATTCAAGATTTATTAATGCTTCAAGGTGGATCAAAAGTTGAATTTTAGCATCACTTAATCATTAACCAATGTAAGGATTATCAAGGTGATTCAGTAAAGTATGTTACATGTTAAAACAGGGACTTAATTACAGATTCGAGAATGACAAGATTCATGCTAACTTACTACAAGGCATCCTGAATCTATATGTATATATGTGTACATATGTGTAAACATAAAACATAAAACCACACACCATTCAAGGTGTTGTACACACACCTCCCGAGTCTTTAACTGCTAGGACTAGAGTCCCTTTGCAGCAGGTGACTCCAGTGAGCCAACGTGTGCCCTGTGGCGATTTGAAAGACACAGACTCCGATATGCAGGATCGAAATCAGCTTTATTAAGCAAGCGTGCTCTTTATATACTTTTCTACCAAGGCCAGTAATTTTCTACTTTACTTGTTTACACCATTGTGTACTCTAAAACATCATGCTCCCACCGAGAAGGGAATCTCTCTTCCCTGTGAGCAGCACCTTCTTATCTAGGGAGTAGCTTCACACAACTTCATTGTCTTCCAGAACAGTGCTGCAGCTACTTATTCCTCCCTATTAGTTCTACCACACTTAACCCTTCTTTTGCCTCAGCCCCCACAGTGCCCCTTTCGACTCTGCACACACACACAGAGAAATATTTGGATCCAATGAAATATATAGACACCCACAGTCATGAAGGCAAATGTGTATATTCAAACACATGGAAGAGGCTAGTGTATAGTTAAAAATGTCCTCTTTCAAGTTTAGAGTAAATAATCACAGTGCATCAGCATTCCTCAATGGGCAATAATCTTTGTCAGCTTTGTCGGCAGTCTGTAAAGCTCAGGAGGTTTATGCCTGAGAGGTGTCCCAACTTAGGGGAGATGCTGGTCACAGCCCACTGCGATCCAGGAGAGCTCAAAGGTCTGAGGTAATTGACTTTTGTCAGGTACTTTTCCATTTTGGCCCCACTCAGACAGTGAAATAATCTGGTACTTTCCAACAGTTGTACAGGCCCAGAACTTGCTAGATCTTGAAGTTCTGGTGTCACCCTGCTTTGGGCCACAATCCAGGTAACAAGTGTACCTAGGCTGTCAGAGGGTGATTGATTGTCATTAACCAGTAGAGGGAAAACTGAAATATAATTCTGTACTTAAACTGAGATTTTGGTTTAAAACTTCTAAAATTTGTGACTTATTCTAGCATCAGAGCAAATTGTAATTAATTTAATTTAGTATTATATGTATATAATTATATTAGCATAATATTGGATTATCTTTTATTTATGGAAAAATCTATCTATATTTAGTAATCATATAATTAGAAAAATTTTTACAATTCTGGTAAAATCATATTTTTACTAAGTAACTCAGTATAAACTAATAGATTTATCGCTTTGATTAGGTAAATGTGGAAGATGCCAAATTGAATTAACAAAAAAATCTTAGAAAAGGGTAGTTGAAAACTGTATACTATGTTGCTTTTCCATAGTAATGCTTCTGAAATTTTAGTCAGGACAATTCAGAGAGATTTGGAGTATTAAGAGGAGTATCTTCTTACCCTCCTTTTATTTGAGGCTGAAGATGCAGATTTGGGGACAGACAGTTCAGGAGAAAAAGTGTAACCCTTTAATAATCTTTCCAAATCCTCAGTGTCTCAAATGTCCTTATATATGTTTTAGATAACTATTTAATGTGAAAAAATTACTTTTTTGTTTCTACAGTCAAGTGTAGGCTTTCTCTCCTGCCATGCATTAAGAATATTTTTTTTTTCTAATGACAGGCTTAGGGGTTTGTACATTTAAAATGTAGATCTATTTTTAATTTAACATAAAAACTAGTATTTGCTTATATGTTGTTTTAATCTTAACAAACCCATAAAATTTCTGAAAGCTTGCTGAATATTACTTATGCTGTTTTCCTATAGCTTGTTTTCCTCCTTGCATTCAAACTATACAACACAAGTTCCTCTGTTTTTTATTTACTCTCACATTTCATGTTTTTGTCTCTAGCTTGGAAGGACTGATGTCATGAGATATGTGAGAGAAATTTCACTATGTAAACCTGAAGTAGGTATATTTTTGTTCTCTCATAAATACAGATGAATACTGTACTGTAAGTAACATGTTCATGCTTTTCTTAAAAGAACATATTCTATAGCAATTGCATCTATTACTCATAAAATTTCTAGTACCATGTCTGCATAGGCAACTGCACAGATCATACTACCTCTTAAAGACACTGCAAATGTGGCAGAAAAAAATTTATACATTTGTCTTGGCTGGTATAGGTTCTTTTTAAATTGTGGAGTGCTTCCATTTTTTTTTTTTTCAGATACAACAAGAAACTGTTATTTCACTAAGCAAAATATGAATTTTAGGTTTTAAAGCAAACATTCTTCTGATACTTAATTGGTAACCTTTTTTTTCTTTTGCTGGGAACATGGTTATATTGAAAATATTGCTTTTGACAGAAGACAGTGCAGTGATTTCACGTGTGTCATTATTTCTGGGAAGTTTCTTCCTTGGTTCTTCCATGTGACATAATGTTAGTTACATAACTTAAAGAGCAGTAACATTTGTACAGTCTTTGTATCCATGGCTACGTATCATGACTGCTTTAGCCATCATGATCACATTCCTTTGTTACTAGTCCCAAAGTCCAAATAAAGGAGAGAAGATCAGGTTCCATGTACTATAACCAGTCTTACTATTTTTATGCAATACATCTGTCCACTCGAAGTTTGCTTACCTGCCATACACAGTGTATTTGCCAGTGCTTGGAAGTGCTTCAAATCTTTTCTTGGAGTTCTGTAAACAAATAGCTTTATGCTGTTTGCTAAAACTTAGAGTGTACAACTAATTTTCCAATGCTTAAGGAATAGTGGAGCCTTTGCTCTTTTGACATTAGACTGTGTGGCATGGTATTTCTTCCTGCTGGCATCTTTTTCTCAAACATCACTTTACCATCATGGTAGCAGGTTCATTCAGGTATTCTGACCTTACTATCTGTGCTGAAATCTTGCGAGTTTTTCACCACTACTTCTAGAAAAGGTGGCAGTTAGACAAGCACATGAACATAAAATAGGTCTCTAAAATAAAAAAAAAAACCCAAACACCTCAAAGTTGCTTTTTTGCTTTTCACCCCGTTGGATGGTCTTAGCAAATGCAACCAGTCTTTAGTAGGAACAAAATCCATGTGGTTTGTCTATGGAATTTGCTGTTTGGTCAGTAGCTGCTTCTGCTAAGAAAAGGCCAATGCTTTGAACATAAAAGTTGAACATAAAAGTTAGGTAGATAAAACAGTATTATGGCCCTGAGTAATCAACCCCATTGTTAAACACCTATAGCTATTCCTGAAACCATTGGACAGAATTATTCTATGACATAGTGAGTTACTTCATAGTAAGTCCCATAGAAAACAAGTACTTTCTTCATAGTTTTTCTGTGTTCTTTCCTGACAGACCAAACACAGAACACATCCACATATTAACAGATATCTTGTTTTGGGCACCAGTAACTCTGCACCCTCTATCCCATTACTTAAATGCAACTGATGTAGTTTACATTCTGTGGGAATCAGTTTTTACTCCAGCTAGTAGGCACACTTTACACAGGGCCATTTGGTCTGGCTTTGGATTTTGCTACATTGCTGGACTGTGACAACATGCTACCCAATAGATGTTTGGCTTCTAGGTTATTCCAGGGTAACAGAAAGTTTCCGATGCTTATCTCTGCAGTAGGGGTTTTGTTGCTACAGAATGCCAGGTGTTACTGTAAGTTTTTTAACATTTCTTTCAGTAAAAATACTGTGTGATACCTGCTCATTATTTAAAGATGGTAACGTGCTGAACTTCAGTCTCAGAAAGTGGTAATAGTCTGTCTGATTCTACAAATAGGATTTGTTGTGCAGTTTTTAAATTTTAACCTCTTAATTAAAATATGGAAAGTTGAAAAAAGAACAATTGCCTTCAAGCATTTTCTGCATACATTTTAAAAAGGAATGAATTTAAGGAATGGGTCACTTAGATTCATATAAGAATTTTGAGTGTTGAGGTTTCAGTTCTGAGACAGAATATCCAGACATGAATCCTGAGGTTACCCATTTTATTTTGCAAGGGAAAAGTACATACTTCTAGCATTATAAAGAGGTACCAATGACATTATAGGAAGATACTGACTTTGAAAAATAAAGGAATAATGATGGCTTCTATTCTACAGAATATTTGTAATGGATTCCAAAACCAAAACATCATAAGCTACTTCATTGTTGCACATACTCAGATTCACTACATGATGTTGCCCGAGGCTTTTACATTTCAGGGGAAAGCTTACATTCTCCTCATTTAATGGGAATGGAGCTCTTCAGACAAAATAAATACTTGGAGCAAATGCTAGACAGTTTTACTGCAGCCCCTAGTTGTCCCTGCATTATCATGTTTTATAGTGAACTTGAGTATTGTAGTAAAGTTGCTTTGTAAGTTAAAAGGCCAATTTGTGAAAGGGTGTAGGAGTGAAAGATGTATGTCTTGTAGGAGGCAAGATAAGGGACCTCCTCCTGTTTAGCTTGGTCTGATTAATTATTCACCTTTGTGAGTAATTAAGTCGTGCCACATTTACCACCAATATAAGACTGTACTGTTCACATTAGCAAAGGACGCAGTACCTACAGCAAGCTTATTGTAGTGTTGGCTTGTCCTGTTGTAAACTGCATTTGAAATTCATGTCTAAGCATTCTGTCCTCTTTACAGAAAACAACAGACAAGGCTTGTTATGGTCCCCTGGATATTGTAATGAGGAGATATGTTGCAGTAGTGTTTTGGGCATCTGCGTTGCAGGAGGCAGCGCTAAAGAAACTTCTTCAAAACCATCAATTTTGAGAAAATGTCTGCCTTCCTTCAGCTTTGTAGTATTAGGGTGATTGGCTTTCTGGATTAGTCTATCACATTTAGTTTTTAATCTCACATCTCTTCTCAGGATTGTTTCTAAACTGTGAGTATTAACATTGTTCTCTGCTAGATGTGATAATAGATCACATATTGAGGAACATGTTGAAAATCAGATTACAAATTTGTGGAAGAATTGTGTAAAGTCACTTTTTCTTGGGTGTGTGGCTTTTAGCTGCTGTAGCTAAAAACTTAAGCTTTAAGCTTTAAGCTTTTAGCATCATTTCATTAGTGCTAATTAGGGAGCATCAAGACTCATCTGCATGACTTTTTTTTGCCTCCTTGTTCATTCTCACACTTCGCTTATGTTTATATTTATATTTAGATTAAATTGCCATGCCTGATGACAGATATTTTTTGTAGTGCATTTTAGCAGCTCAGATCAGTACTTCCTTAATTGTGGACTAGTGTGACCACAAATGCCTCTAGTGCAGCTGGAGCCTCTGGCATGGCAGTGGTAGTTCACTGGAACCATGCAGCGTCTTTACAGTTTAAAGTTCCCTAGTCTTGCAGTTATACTATTTTTTCCTGTGTCAGATTTGGAATCTGAATTAATGTGCTTGAATATCTCAATTAATGTGCTTGAATATCTGAATTAATGTGCTTTTAGTATGTTTTACAGTGGGAATGTTTGCCTCTTTGCCATACGTGGTGTGAAAGATGACAGTGAAATATGATGTTTGCAACTATGTTCCTTGGGCTGCTACTTATTCCTTATGGCTTGTTCAAGTTTAAGAATACTTTTTTTTTTTTTCCTATGGGCTTTTTAGCTCATATAGTAGCCGCTCATGTGTTAAAACTGAAAGGTCGTAAGAGTTCCATTCACTATCATGTTATAAATTCCACTGAACCAGCAGGAAGCAAACAGTCCAGAATTTATCTGAGTGTCAAAACTTTAAACGTTTACCGTTGTTCCTCTTCAGAAAGTAGCCTGACTTCTGTGTTTCTGTGAATGCTTATGTCAGTAATTCCAGTAACCTTTTGATACTTTGTGTGCTTTCCAGTGGTGAATAGTAGTCTGGTGATGCCCTTGATCTTCAGTAAAGTTCTAATCTTACAGATTTTCAGCACTACAGAACAATGAACACTTTGACGCTTCCAATTTTTGCAAATACTTCTGCAGAAATAGGTTTAACTGTTGTTTTCCTAGAAGTTAATGTCTCTTAGGTTTTAAAACTGCCTTAAAGCTAACTTCTTTTTTAGCTTTTCTTAGTTTCAGTTTGAGATTTTTTGTATAATAATTTTTGACTGAAAAGTTATTTGTTCATGCATGCAACTTTGAAAATATAAGGAAAGTTGGCTTTAGAAGGAACTTATTAGAGAATAAGCTTTTAAAAAAGCAAACTGTTCTATGAGCAGCAGAGCTGATGAAGCCTACTTTTTTGCCAGATTTGTGCTCTTTATCTTTCTCCTCCTTCCCTCTGCAGCGCCTCCCCTGTCTTCTGCCTCTTTTGATGGCCGTGCAGCAGCACATGCCATGGCTGGGGTTGGAGCTGCGTACTGTTTGGCTGCTACCTTTTGGAGAGGTTAAGATGTGAGTCTTAATACCTGCCTTTTCTACATAGCAGATACTGATTTGGGTGTCTTCTACCAATAGCTTTGGGGTGGGATTGTGTTGGGACTTGAAGAAATTTGGCCTTGAGTCTCTTTTCAAATTTGATTGAAGCTAGCCAGCAGATTTAAAAAGCAACCAGCTGAGGGAATAACCAACAAGAACCTCTGTTTAGTGAATTCTTGACACACTGTTCTTGGGTAGAGGAATTGTAAAAGAGCTTCCGTTGCACAATACTTGGTCTTTCCACTTTTTTTTTCTCCACTAGTTTGTCTGTGTGTAACTTAGGTTTCTATCCTCTTTCTTTACTCTGTGAGGCCTCCACTGTGATACGTGAGTGCATATGCGCCAATTTAGAGACCATAGTGCTGGACCACTGAACTGCAGCCTGAAGGATGGAACATGAGCAGTGTACTGGGAAATGAAATAAGGACAGAAACTTCTAGAAGCTGTTTTTGTCTGGAGGTTGGGGTAGATGACCTCCTGAAGTCACTTCCTACATCAGGTATCCTGTGACCCTATGATCCTATTCCTAGTCAGAGCAACATGTTTACGATGGGACAAAGGCTGCATAGGTAGATCCAAATTCCAGCAAACACCCTCCTTACATCCATCTCCATATTGCTTGTTCAGATTTACCAATGCCCCTTTCTCTTACTGATTTTTGTGGTGTGAGATTTTCTTTTCTTTTTTCTTATTTTAAGACTTTTGCAGAGAAATGTTCAAGGTTGATCTTTTTTAAAGTAGCATAGTAGTTTTTTGTTGGAGATGCAAAGTGCTGATTTATGAAGCTGTTATTTGTTTTGACAGTATCTGAACAGTCTGTCAGTCTAATTCTGAAACAAGTGGCACGCAAGTATCATTAAAGGTTTAGTACACAGATATCACACAAAGAGAAAAGCATGGTAGAATGTGGGCTAGGATATGAATTCTTGCTCCATCCTTTTCAGTGTTACGGCTGCTGACACTATAGTTTTTTGAGTTGGCCTTGAAATAGGAAGTGTTGATATATTTTAGAATAAATTTTGAGGAGTTTGGTAAATTGGGTTTGAAAAGTTTCTTGCCATCTTTTCTTTAAGATGATTGATTTTAACCTCTGAGAATTTCAGCTGTATAGAAACCTGTCTTTTTTTTTAAAAAAAAGGAAAAAAAGGTTACTACCAAATCATAAATCTTTACCCACCATTATCTTCCATTAGTCTGTTTCAACATTTTAAGTCCTATCAAGCAGCTATATATAGTTGTATTCCTGAAATTATTCATGTAATTTATTTCTGTATAATATTATCCTCAATTATTGGATGGGAGCTTAGCAATATAGATAAAATCAGTAATGTATAATAGGAACAGTGATATTCTAGGCTGTATATAGATTGGCAAAATGTACATTCTTGTTAGAAATCAATAAAAGTTAACCTACTTTCCAGTATATTTAGATCCAAAGAAAAATTTCTCTTTCTCATTCTCAAAACACAGAATGTGGGGGATAGAGGCATGGTGTGATTATTGTTCAGTTAGCAGTAAACTTTCATCTCGGAAAGAGATTAGTTTCATTTCTGAAGCCTTGCAGTTGGACAAAAGTTTTGTCTAGTCCCTTAGGTAGAAGCTGTGACAGGGGACTAATTCAAATAAACTGTAATTTCAAGGCCCTAAAAAGTTAGTAATGAGATTTTTTTGAGAGAAATATCCTTATAGATCGCTTTACCATTTGAATTGTTTTGTTCTCTAGACAACGCTGTGGTGTCCTAAAAAAACCCAATTAACATGCTTTCTGTTGTTTGTAGCACTTTGGATTTAATACAGTACGAAAAAAAGTCCTTGGTCCTAAGTTAGCTACTTTTGGGTGTCCATATCCCATTCCCTGTATATACTTCTTTCCAACAGTGTTTTTAATTTTTACCACTTGCCAGTGACCAGGTTAACTGAAAGATAACGTTTTACATAAACAGTTATAGACATGACCAGAAGTTTAATTAAAATAAAACTGCATGTGGAATAGAAGAGTATCTGATACTTTACAAATTTGGTATGAATTTCAATTCTTCTTTTATGTTCAGCAATCTGTTATCTATTAAGGACAAATTTTATGGAGAAAAACAGTCTGCTTGGCACTGATTTAACTTCTTACCTGCATGGATTGTTTCAAGGGTTGTATCAGCTAGATCTTAAATAAAGATGTCAATTGGAATGGTAATTTTTATGCTGCCATTTTTGTGTGAGAAATATTTTTTATCTTTTTTGGGGTGTGTGTGAAAAATGAAGTTTAAAAATGTCAAATTGATATATTATTTGTGTAGCTGCCAGCACATTGGCAGATTTTCTCCCCTATTAAAGAACTCAGTAACTAGCATATTCAGAAACACCTCTAGAACTGTATTGGCTGCCTGTGCTTTACTCTGCAACATAAAGACTATTCTATCTTAACAAATTTAGTTGAATACAGATATAGTTTACTGTGGCAGAGGAAATGTAGCCAAGACACTGACATCAATGAAATGGGAGTGCTATGCAGTGATACAGCTGATCCCCAGTTATGGTCCAAGATATTGTCATTGAGTATGTGCAATGGAAGCATCCTTTTGAAGATACTGAACAAGCAATTACACTATGGAGAAAAGCACAGAAATGTTTTCTGGAAACAAACCTGAGAGAGAAATTTGAAGAGGTCTTGATCATATGTGCTGTAAAAGTGTTTCTCATTCTGTAATTCAGTAAACTATGTTTGAGGTATTATAATTATGCCTTTTATTTATCATGTAACATATGGTCTCATCTTTTTCAGATCGAATTCAGTTACCCAGGAATATGATTGAAAACAGTATGTTTGAAGAAGAGCCTGATGTGGTTGACTTGGCAAAAGAGCCATGTTTACATCCCTTGGAGCCTGATGAAGTGGAATATGAACCAAGGAGCTCCCGGCTTCTGGTCCGTGGCCTTGGAGAGCATGAAATGGATGATGATGAAGAGGATTATGAGTCATCAGCAAAATTGCTGGGGATGTCCTTCATGAACAGAAGCTCAGGTCTCCGGAATAACATGTCTGTCTATAGACAAAATCCAAATGGATCGTGTTCGGTGCCCTCTACGAGGACCATGGTGGTTTGCACAGTTGTTCTTGTGATTGCAGTTTCATTAATAATTTATCTTCTTCCCAAATGTACCTTTACCAAAGAAGGCTGCCATAAAAAAAATCATACAATGGAACTAATATACCCTTTGGCAAGCAATGGAAAAGTATTTCCTTGGGCAAAAATTAGACTTCCTCCTGATGTTGTACCACTGCATTATGATCTTGTCTTGCAGCCAAACCTAACTACTCTGAAATTTGCAGGCTCTGTAAAGATAGTGGTTAACATCATCCAGGTAACTCAGAAGATTGTACTTCACAGCTCAGGACTTAATATCACCAAGGCAACCATTACTTCAGCAGAAGGTCGTGAAGCAAAGCCAGCTGAATTCCTGGAATATCCATTGCATGACCAGATTGCAGTCATGGCTCCTGAGGCTCTCCTTGTGGGACAGAATTATACTGTCAACATAGAATATTCATCTAATTTATCAGATACCTATTATGGCTTTTACAAAATTTCTTACAAGGATGAGAATTCTAAGCAAAGGTATGCCCACAAATGCAGCTTCTTTATTCTGTCACTTCTAGATTGTGCTTTGATAATAGAAATAACAAGGGTTGCTTTTTCTATCAGATATTTATTACAACTGATTCCTGTTGAGCAAAATCAATCTTTAATCTCCTGGTCAATCTACCTGAAAAATGTCTTTTATGGACAGGTTCATTAAGGCAGGGCAGCCTCTCCGTCAGTTAAATGTAGTGCAGTATAGTGGTTGCAGGTAGCTGTAGTGTGGGGTTTTGTTTGTTTAGTTTTTCCTTTCTCTCCTTGGAAATTCTTCCAACATCTCTTGAGTCCCTGAGTCTCAAGGCAGGGACTTGGGGAATGAAGTCCCACTGTTGTAGGAGAAGATCAGGTTCGAGACCATTTGAGGAACCTTAACATACACAAGTCCATGGGACCCAATGAGATCCATGCCATAGTCCTAAGGGAACTGGCAGATGTAGTTGCCAAGCCGCTCTCAATCATATTTGAAAAGTCATGGCAGTCAGGCAAAGCCTCCAGTGACTGGAGAAAGGGGAAACATCACACTCATTTTTAAAAAGAGTAAATCAGTGCATTTTACCAAGAAAATTAATGAAATTGCCACCCACCACCACCCACTTCAAATGGGCCTTGCACTGGTCATGTACTTAAACGGTGTTCATGTCTTTGTTGGCACATAATTATCCATGCAGCTTTTCTAGAAACAGAGTGCTGCAACAAACGCAAGATGGAAAAACCAGTATGACAGGAAAGTTGTTTTGAAGGGTCCTCAAAACAACTGCTAAATAGAGTAAAGACATAAAACACTTACCAGCTTGTGCTACGAAGTGCTAAGATTCTAAGTGCTAAGAGTGCTAAGTGCTAAGATCAAAAAAAAAGTTAAATGGGATGTGAAGGAAAAAGCAAGAAAAATCAGTGTTATCAATGTTACAAATCTTTGCAAGAACAGAGATCTTGCATGGAAATTTCCGAAATAGTAGTAGGTAGATTTTGTTTCCTGAAAGGGGAAGGCAGAACTTACAATTAACAGCACTAACCCATCCTTTTACAAATTGACAATATAGACTTGAATTTATTCTCTGGGAAGAGGATCACACTGAGATTGTATTTTTCAGTTGCTTAAAAGAAGACCCTTCATTGAGCTGTTGCAACCTATCTCAGAGAGACTCCTTGAAGAATAAAACAGAAGTGTGGCAACCATGGTCATAATTTTTCTCTCTGCAGTGAGATATGATAACTGTACACTGCTAATGTTTGAATTATTTAAGTCCCTCAATGATAGCTCATCCTTAAAAAAATAAACAAAACAAGATATTGAGTGTAAAGATGATTTCATAGACTGTTAGGAAGCTGTGTAACGTAAGAAAGATGTATTTCTATTTATTCTCTAAACAAAACCCAGAATATTTTGTTTCAGATTCAGCAGGCCTCTCTAAGCATTAACAACAGATGTTTAAACCAAAACTCGTTTGTTTTTCTAAAGTTTTCTCACAGTTTTCAAATATATGCAAAACCTGGTGCATTCCAATGAACTGTGGAACATTAAGTGGGTTTTTAAATTGGTGAGCAACTGAGATAAGGCAGGAAGTCTCTCCTCTTTACTCCCATAAGTTCCTGTTGGTCCTTATGTGAGGTAGTCAAAGGGGCTTGCTTTAAGAAATCAAGAATTTTAATAAATAAATTTGGGTTAAAGGTTTGCTGATCTGTTTCAGTGTCTGCCTCTCCGGTGAAGGTGGGTGTGTTTTAGTAAGATGCAAAAGTAGATGGCTCTTCAGATCCCCCAGGCAAAGTGCTGTTGATAAGCCTCTTATGAAGAGGCTGTTCCTGAGCATATACTAAAACGTTATAGTGCATGCATGATCATTAGAGAGAATCTGTTGCCATTTGGGAAACTGCTGGTAGGCTTCAGAATTCCATCATTATAACAAAAATGCCACAAGTTGTCTCTATTGCGGAATGTGTTGGATAATAAAGAATCAGAAAGGGTGTGGATTGCATCAGAAGAACGAAACCTCAAGGTGAAATGAAATAGAGCTAAGTAGCTTACCAACAAACACTAAAGACATTGATTACCATGAAGTAAGTGGGAGTAAGAATACAGTAAGTGTACAAGACAAAAATTGCTTGAATGATTAGCTTCTTTTTGAATTTCCATGTTTTTCCTATTCTGATGTAGCTGAAGTTTTGTTTTCTCCTTGTATTTACTGTAGTAGAAAGAGAATATTTAAGTGTTCACAGAGGAAAAAGATGATCTGTCAGTAAGTTCTTGAGTTTTCGTCCCCTTTCAGTCCAGTGCTGCCTGCTTTTGTTCAAGAACAGGATGTAGCACATGCTTTAACTTGTATGTTTTTCAGTAAATCCTTTTCAGATAACTCTTCGCTGATATAATAATTTCCATTACCTTGCCTGCCTCTTCTTTTTCCAGGTCCTTTGTCTCTGCTTAATGTCCGTGGTTTTACAAATGCAGGCTACTTTGATAACCTGTATTGTTATTGCATTTCCTGTATAAAACTCAAGGTATCAAGCTGCTTTTGCAAGAAAATGTCTTTTCTTCTAGTTTAGTTTTATTTTATTTTGAAGATTTTTTATAGTGCCACAAAAACATTGAAATTATCAAATGGCAAAATAACACAGTTGTCAGTTGCAAATATATATATATAAAAATATATATATATATAAAAAAGTTGGGCCTTATTCATATTTTTTTTCAGAATGGTTCTTTATTGATTGTTTTTCTTCTGCAAAATCTTGGGGTGAAGGAAAAAAAAAAGAAAAATAAACTTCCTGCACTAACTTCAAGATTGTTGGTGAGTGGGAAGAGAAGAGTAAGAAGTTGAAAGTAGGCATGGAGATGAATCTTATGAATTGTCAGCAGTGTGCTGCCTCAGAAAAGTTGTAGGTCCAAAAACATTGGAGTCATGGTGCAGAAGAAAAGAAAACCCCCAAAAGTTGTGGGTAGCTCGGCAGTAGGTTTAAAAAAAAACAGACAAAAAACCAAACCACAAACAAAAGAAAAAAGTAATGTGAACCACTGTTCTCTCCAGTAAATATAAGACCTAAATTTGCAAACTTCTTGTTGAGCTCCCAGGATTGTCTTGCAGGAGCAGAATACAAGTCAGAGATGCTCTCTAGGAAAGGTGTAATTTCTGCAGCTAGTTAGTATCAAAATACTGGAGAAGGAATGTAAACTTCTGAGAAGTTCTCTTGTGGTATGACTAGCTGTTAGATTAGAGACAAGACAGTATATGAGTTCGCACAGAATCCATCTACTAGCCAGCAAAGGGAGCAGGCATACAATTAAATGAACTATGGGAGCATCTGCAGGAGGAAGCATGACAATTAGATGAAAAAGCTTCCTTGTAGTCCCATCTGCTGCTGAGGTGGCAAAACTTTCATTTAGTGGGCATGCTCAATAATTTGATTTTTCAATCTCCTTTTTGTTCCCTCTTTCTTGAAAATGGCTGGCTTATATTTTGGTAATAGTTCTGTAATTGTGTTACTCCAGGTGTGTTCTTTGCTAAGATAGCAAAAAACAGCTAAGCAGATTAGTCCTCAAATAAATACATTTTTTGGGTTTTTAAAAAACATTTTGTTAATGAAACATTTATTCTGATTAGATTAACCCTGTCATCTACCATTCAGAAATCTTCTCCCATAACAAGCTGTTACAAGATTTGGTGGGAAAATGTCTGTTCTATGATAAATAAACTGACATTTATCCTTTTCATAATTCTTAATTTGCTCTTCTCTACTCTTCCCATTAGGTGGTTTGCAGCAACTCAGTTTGAACCTCTGGCCGCAAGGTCTGCTTTTCCGTGCTTTGATGAACCAGCATTTAAAGCTACTTTTTTAATCAAGATCAAAAGAGATGAGAAACTTTCCACTCTGTCAAATATGCCAAAGGTACCTGCTTTTGTAGAGGAATTTAAGTAAAGCTGCTGCATAGGTAATCTGTTTAAGTGCTTTGCATTGTGTTTTTGTTGCGTTAGTGTCTAGGGGATTGACTTGAGTGGATAAGCTATAAACTGTATGACTTTATAATAAAACAACTTTCTCTTCATCAAAAACTTGAACTAAGTAACTTTGTAGAGAAAAACAACTGTTAAATGCATTGCACGGTGTAGGATGTTATTGTAGGGACAGTTGAATAGCTATGGGAGAGACTCCTGTTGAATTTAAAGGAATCATTATTTTGCAGGAGTTTTGTTGTTGGCTACATCAGTCTCAAGAGCCCTTAAGATTTGCTTCTGAGTTTTGTATGTTTGCTGATACTGCACATGTGCAGAATACTGGAATATCTTTATCAGTAACTTGTGTGACTCTGTGAAAGATATGCCTGATCTTGAAGGATGTGCTTTGGAGCCTAAAGGAGGGGAAGTAGAGTATGAATACAGAGTCAACCCCAGAATATGAATGAGGGATCTGAAATTCCTTCAGCTAGATAATTTCAGGCAAAATCTTGTAAGAGCATATCTGAATTTCATGGTGATGTGTTATGCCATTAAGCCTTTGGAGAAACCTTTATAGAAGCCTAATTCATTTAGACAGACCAGCAAGACTAGAACTACGTAGTCAGTGTCTGAACTAGGTCCTGTCTCATCAAAACATTATCACCATTTATCACCCAACAGAAATTCATTAATATTGACATTGATCTAACCAGTGATGAAGAAATTTACACCCTTGGTGTTGGTGGGACACACGTGTACACTGTGCAGTTTGGGTTCCAGAAGGTTGTCAAAAGCTCTCATGCTGATGTAGCTACCCTGGTTTTGAAAACTGCAAACTATCTTTTTCACAGTGCATGAATGTTTACATCCCTGGATTTATGGTGATTCTCAACCATTACTTTAACAGGATTGCAGCACTTTAGTTTACGTCGAGGACTAAGAGCACTTTATTTGCTGCTCTTTTCATCACTGAAAAAAGAAACAGACTTTGCTGGACAATTCTCCTGTTTTATGTAAACAAGAAAGGGTGTTCAGTCACTTTCCTCTGCTAGGAGTTGGACAAGCGGCTAAGGCAACTTTCACGAGCTTCCATAGTTCTTCATGTACAAAAAGTAAACTATGGTTTACATTGCTGTATGAATGCAGCAGTTGTTGCTGAGCTAATTGCACATAGTTGCTAAAAGTCTATCCTATTCTTCAGTGCACCTTCCGCAGATGATAGGTAGTCTGAAAGACGCTGATGTGTTCTCTGAAAGACCAAGAGTATTTTTGTTTTCAGCTCTTCTATTGCACCACACTACCATAGAATGTTTACTGCTACCCTAATCCTGGTATATTCTGTATGTTCTCTTGCTTATCTCTGATGACATAATTATAAAGAAGATGAGAAAGGATATTCTGTGTGATCTATGATTCTATGAGTCTAATGCCCATTGTGGAAATAGACTTCTCAGAAAAATAAGCAAGAGCCCTCATGGTAGCAAACAGGCATATCTACCTCCTTTGTTTTTTTCCCAGCGTGTGTGGTTGTGCAGCACCTCCAAGCTGCCTTCTTCAGTAAATGCTTTGTTGAGTCATTTAATCTAGCCCCTCTACCACCTTCCTTACTTTTTCCGATGATTTCACTCAGATTTCATGTCTTTTGTGCAAGGTGTTTATGCAACTTTGCATGGACAGGAAGTAGTCATCTGGGAAACTGCTGCATGTGTTTATGGCATTGGGCAAGACTGTGAGATTTCAGATTGTGTCTTCCTGCAAACTATGCAAATGGATCACTTGATGCAGTGAACAGTGTGTCATTAGATGTGAGCAGGCTTTTCAGACTTCCTGAGACAATCTGCAGGGAAGCTACTTGGAACTCAAGCTCTGTGTTGCCAAGTATTGTGACTTAACTGGTCCAACCAATGTGCCTGAAAGGGCAACCCTGTATTTCTTGTTTAGTGATTTGTTATTTGTTGCCAGGGAATCTTCCTCTAATTAGTCTGGAAATAGCTGACTGTCACACCTCAGGACATGTGAATTATATCTAGAAAAGACAGATTGTTACTTGCCTCAGTCTTGCGTCCTCCCGTAACTTCTGCCTTGCATTGGCAGTTCTTCAAAACATACGCCTGTGGGGTTCTGTGCTTAGGAAGAAGCTGGTCCCCATCCCATCTGTTCCTGCTCAACTCTGAGTGCTGTCACAAAGCATCTGGTAGCTCTTTTTGTACTGTCTGTGGTTACTAATGTTGTGTACTTGATGAGTGTGCACGATGAGGAATCGTCCACATGGAGAAGACAGACTGATGAGCTGCCTTTACTGTAAGGTCATTAATGCATCTCTCTCTTCCTCTTTACTTCCGGACCCATTTACATTTAAGTTTCTAGCCTTTCTTTCTGCAGAGTAGCATTCATTGCATTGCTCATTTTTCAAGGAGATAGGAAGCCATTTGAACAATCAACATTTGGGAGATGTGACCTTGTACCCATTCTACTTGCAGTGAAAAATGGGTTGGTATTGCATGTTTGTATCGTCTTAACATTGGTGTTATGAATTTTCCCTATTGGTCACATCAGATATATACTGTTTTGCTGTTCCTGTACTGCATAGAAAAAACATCTTTTCCCTACCCATCTTTCTCTACATAGAATAGTTCTTCCAATGACTTGTGCCACTCCTGCATCATGAATTCCCTTTTAAATTACATCATGCCTCTCTTTATGGTGTTTTGATTCCCACTACTGTTTGTCATACCACGTGAATTACCTTCAGATCTGATTCTTCCTCTTCTGCCTTGCATACTGCCATAGCCAGAAGTCCTGTGCTTCCTTCAGGCTGAGAATTCTCCTTCCTTCCCATCTTGTCAGGCTTTTCTGTCATCTGATTCTCTGCTTTTTAACCCACCTTCTCTGTCTTGCTGCATTTGTTCTTAGTATCAGACCTTTTTCTCTGAATTACCTGTTTGTCCACTTTGTAACATTTACTGAGCCTGTATGTGTTTAAGAGCATGTTGAAAATTTCATCTGCATTTTCTTCTATTGGTTCCATCTCCGTTTTGAAACTTGGCTGTTACATCATCTGTATGATGGATAAAGATTTGAGAAAGCTTCGAGAAGTAAAACAAAGATAATATAAAAAAAAAAAGACATTAAAAGCAATGAAATAGTATGTTTAGGGCTGGGGATCAAATGCGAGTTCTTGTGTCAAAAGAACAGATCAGGTTTAATTAGAATTTATCAAGAAGGTATAAGAACATACCAACCAAGTGAATTGATAGTTTTGCTAATGGATAATATCTCCAAGATATTTGTGTTTATACTGCAAACAATATTATTTTCTTTCATTTTGTCCCCCAAATTTATGCTCTGATAATTTGATACTGTGTAATTCTCTTTTGTTGTTGTATGAGATCCAGACATGCAGTCTGTTAATGGGTTCAGAAGTGGTTGCTTTGGGTTTTGTAATTTGTCAAGATAATTTGCATGGGTGAATTACAATAAATCTTTAAGGATGACAGTTAAATTTTCAGTGGCAGTTAAATGTTAAATCATTGTTTGGTTTGAAATGATCTTGTCTAAAATTAAGGTTATTGTTGCTTTTTAAATGTTTGTGGTTTCTGGAAACAAACTTATTTATGAAGCTTCAGAAGGCACAGGAACTGCCATCCCTATCTCCAGACCTTTACTATTCTGCACTACAGTGGTTTTAAACATTTCGCTTTATCGTTTATGTAATTTACATTTGTGAAGGACCACACAGAAAAGTACTTCTAAGCATACAGCATGCCTTTCCAGGACTAATATTAAAGAAAAACTTCTGCAGTAAAAGTAATTTTAAATACACCATGTTATCTTACTTCAGAAGACTGAGCAAACAGTTACTTTTAGCAGTGTGTGTTTAAGCTGGTCATGCTTTTGCTTTGAACTAACTGAAACCTTAGGTTTTCTTCACTTTTTTAAAGGCAATCTCTTTTGATTTGTAAGGGGGTGTGTGAGGGTTTTTTTGTTCTGTTATTCTAAAATAATTAGTATGTCTGGTTACCGAGTTTGGAAGAGGCTTCTGTGAAGACACCAGTGTTTAACTCATGCAGTACCAATATTTTTAGTAGGCTATGCTGATTTGGCGTAAAGCTCTCTTGAATTAATGCTAATCTTTATGTTGACTTTGGATTATACTGGGGGTTTAATGGTTTCTCCAGCAATGTAGTTGTCTGGTAGTACTGCATAATAAAAGCTTCCTTGGGTATATAGGCTTAAATGTTCCATGTCTCCTTAAGTTTTGTTACACCATGAGTAGTTAGTGAGTATCATATATCCCACTGAAACATAATCAAAATATAAAGATGTTCTGCAAGTTTGGTTATAAACTGTTCCTAGCATGAAGTAATTCTTTGATTTAACATTGATACCTTGCATGTCTTAGTGTTCTTTTGTCTGCATCAATAACGACGTTTTCCTTTCTCCTGCAGAAAGCCACTACTCCTGTGACAGATGGAATTGTTCAAGATGAGTTTTTTGTGAGTTTGAAGATGAGCACCTACCTAGTAGCCTTTGTTGTTGCAGACTTGGAAAACATCAGTAGGGAAACTAATGGGAGTCTGGTATGTTTTTTCCACTTTAAGTTCTCCTTCACCCCTCCCAAGCCAACCAAAACAAAACAAAAAAAATCCCCAAAACAAGAAGCAAACTCTGTCTCAAATAAATTTATTTATTTACTTGGCTTTATTATACTCATTATAGGTAGGGGACAAAAGCCATATGCTATAGGTTGGAATCACTTCAGGGCTTACACCAGTTGGAGAAGACTTTTACAGCAAGGGACTCAGCACCAGGTGTTGTTAATAATGGAAATTTACAAAATCTAAAATTCTGAAGAGCTTTCAGAGCTGGAAGCTTTAAACTTTTAGTTTAATGCTTCGTCTGTGAGGGAGTATTGTCATGCAAACCAAGAGTTTTTCAGATGATGTACAGAAACAATACCGTTCCCAGGGAAGTCTACATACTGTTTCAAGCAGTGCTGCAAATATGTTCTATACCTGCAAAGATAACCTACCTAAAAAAACCCGTGCCCTGCAGTAAAGCAAATTTAGACTAACTTTAAGTCTGCATTTAGTCACTTGAATACAATTCTTTCATTGTGGGGTTTTTGTTATTTCAAAGGTTCAAAAAATCAAAGAGTTGGTCCTGTTTGATCTTTGTCCTTCATGGGGATATGGCCTGCAGGGTCAGTGTGCAGTGCCTACAATGTGTGCCATTAAAGTAACTAAAGAAAGGGCATGGTAATATTAGGAAATGCTGCTTAATCTAATTTTCGGAGGTGCAGGAGTTTCATGTAAGCAATGATTTTCATGACTCTCTAGCAGGAACTGCCCCTTTGTGGTGAAATGTTGGAAGTGCCAGTACCTACCTAGAAAGAGCCAGAGGTAGTATTGCTAGTAGCACTGCAGAAGCAGCCCTCTCTTTAATCCAGTATACACAAGTAAAGATACTGGTCAATAGGCTTTGATTCTGACTTGAACAAGTATTTCTAATTATAGCTGAATAGGACAGACTGTTTGGTCTAACCTGAAAAGTTAGACTACTAAGTTCTTTTTTTCTTCCCCCCCTTGTGGCTACTATTCAGGTCTATATTTGAACTGAATTGTGGTAAAATCACGTAGCCAGTTCTTTACCAGGCAGAAAACTGATCAGTATACTAAATGTTTTGTGTTTGCAGAGAGCCTGAAACAAGTATCTCTGTGGTGTGCTTTGCTTTGTTCATGATAGTGAGACGAACTTGCATAGATTGTCAGTACTTCAGAAGTGTTTTATGGCAGAGGCTTGTCGGAGAGGAGAAGGCTGAGCGATAAAGTGTTTTGTAACTGTGTTTCTCCTTCATTCTGACCACTAAGCAAGATTTGGCCTATCCAGGAAAGTCCAGCAGACCTTTAGAAGGCACGAAACACAAGGCATCTAGTAAGGTATAAGAGTGCTTGCCAGCTTAAAGGGACAAATCATAAGAGTCTAGCTAGTGGGTTGTTCTGTTGCCAACAGTGTCTAATAAGCCAAGGGAGACTGTAAGAAGGAAGCATATAATGATGTTTTCCATGAAATACGTTCTCAAAATGCTTCCAGCAATTTGTGGCTGGGAGATTCAAAAACTTTGAGCTAATTGGTTCACACAGTATAAGTTTATTGCCATCAATGTTATAAGACAACTTTGAGTGGAAGTAAAGTTGCTTTGTGTTCATAATGCAATGAGATTTTTCTAAACTCCAGAAGATCCCAGGGGGCTTTTATGTTTTCTCTTTGAACTTAGAATTCGAGGCTAATAATACTTCTGAACTTCAGGAACACTAGATTAGATAGATCTTTACTTTTATGTGCTTGGTTCAAACTCAAAAATTAAAAGGTCACCCTATCCATCTATTTGAAATGTCATTTTTTTACTGATTTGTAACATAGTAAGAGGGACTTTTTTTTTTTTTTTAATAGAACAGGAAAACTAATCTTAACATATTTTGTGTTTGTGTATGAAAGGGTGTCCTAAACCTGGATCAACCTGTCACCTAATTAAAGTTATTTTCTTGATACAGCCACTTCAACATGAACAGACAGAGACTCTAACCTCTCAGTTTTTATGAATGCTTCTTACAACGTGTCTAATGTGGCTGTTCCTTAGATGGGGAAATGGATGACCTTTGTGCCAATTGTTATCTTCTTGAGAGAATTTCTTGCAAATGATACTAGTGTTATCATACTGATAGCCTAAACTTATAGATTAATCGAGGTATGCAGGGAGGGTCACTTAATAACTCATCAGGGAGTAAAAAAGGAAATGGATCAATTTCTGTTCATGTAGACCCTTCTAGAATATCTTCCTTTAAGGTGTCAGCCTTGAATTGTTCCTGTATACACATTGGTCAGTTGGATAGTCTGTCTGTATTTTGACTAGTGAATAAGCTCCAGCAAAAAAATTAACTCTTTATTGACAGCTTCATAACTAGTGTTTGTAACTTATGTGTGTACTCCCAAAACCATGTCCTCTCTGTTTGAGGAACTTTTGCCAGCTCCTTTTTTACTTTTAAAACTTTTGTAGCTGTACATTTCAAAATTTTTTCTCTGTGTGGACTAGGTATCTGTCTATGCCATCCCACAGCATCTAAACCAGGTTGGGTACGCCCTAAACACAGCAGTGAAACTTCTGGAATTTTACCAAAAATACTTTTTAATGAGCTACCCTCTTGAAAAATTAGGTAAGTTCTTTTCAACTTTTTTTAAACAGGAGAAGCCTTTATCAATTCTGAGAAATGCAGGGGAACTTCCATTCTGAAAAGGTGTACTAAAAAAAAATAGCATAAAACATCCATGAAATAAGGTTCCCCCAAAATTGCTGAAAAAAATTCATTAAATGTTTGACTGAGTATGAGTATTAAGTGATTCCCAAGGTGGAAAATTTTTGTGAGCTTTTGACACTGGATTGCTTATACTTGTACATAACATCAAAGAAATATTTTGGTGTAAATTTAACGTGATGGGCCTTGCTACAGAGATACTGAATTCTCAATCTGTGAACCTTGTTCACCAGTGCAAAATCTGCAGCCTGATTTCTCTGCATGTGTTAGTTTGACTGGAAAGATAATGAAATGCAGTCTTCTAAGATTGCTTTCAGTAGGGGCAGCCTCATTTCCTTGTTACTTGTGTGCATGCATGGTCTATAGGCAGCGTCTGTGTAGTGCTTTAAGTTGTTTGTGTAAGAGTACTGCTAGAGAAGCATGGTTATAAATCTATGGGGCTTGTATGCTTTAGATGTAAGCCCATGTCCACACTGCAGGATTTAAATAATGAGGGGTTTAGGGATTATATAATAGAAAAGGTAGACTTGAAATACAGAATTGCTTTAACTAGCAGCTTTCAGAAGCTTCTTTCAAATCTTTTCCAGATCTGGTAGCAATTCCCGATTTTCAGTCTGGTGCAATGGAAAACTGGGGCTTGATCACCTTCCGAGAAACAACACTCTTGTTTGACAGTAATACTTCTTCAGCAATGGATAAAAAGTTAATAACTGCAGTGATAGCACATGAGCTTGCCCATCAGGTACTAGATTGGAGAGGTCATTGTTTAAATGTGGTGGGTTCTTTTTTTTTTTTAAAAAATGCAATTCTGTCTTTAAATTCACCCCTGTCCTCACTGGGCATTGTATCTGTTCAGAATACCTGCAGGTGTATTTTCTGCAGTACAACAGGCAGAGTGCAACTCTGTCATGACACACTTAGGGAGTTGTTCGTGGAAAAGCATTACCATGGTTTTGACTGAACTTGATTTTGCCACAAGATAAAGCTGAGGATGGATCGAGTGTTACTGTACTTATTTGATTTTATTTCTGAAAAAGAATGACGTTTTTGGTCTTTCATAGTGGTTTGGCAATCTAGTAACTATGGAATGGTGGAACGATCTCTGGCTGAATGAGGGATTTGCCACTTTCATGGAGTACTTTGCCATGGAGGAGATTTTTCCAGAATTACATTCAGTAAGTACTTTCTGTAACTACACTTACTGTACCTTTGCTATGATCTATTTTTTAATGCTGGCCATAAAGGACTGATACTTATAAACTTATATTGAAATTCACTTTGGTCACCATTGAGATTATACTATATCTCCTCTGCTTTGGCACTTCCATTATATTGGAAGTGGTTTGTGGGGGGCTTTGGGGACGGTACATTGGTTTTGTGGTTTGTTTTTTTTTTTTATTTTGGTGGTAGTGTACATGCAGTCTTTGTTTTCTGTGTAAGTTAAAGCAGTCTGTGCAAAATAGCAGGTGTTAAAAGGTGTAGGTGTCTATTTATCAAATTAAAATCTTTATACAGAAAGTCCATGCATGTTGTTGACCAAGTTTGTCTGCCTCTACTTTTTCTAGTAGACTTAGGGAGTACCAGAGCTTTAGGTTACTAAATATGCCTGGAGTAACTTCTGTCTTTCCAGCATTGCGGTACTTACTTGTGTCTGAATCTGTTTGGAGTTCACAAATCAGGGGACCTGGTATAAAAGTATCATATAGTTCCACCCCATAGATTCTGGTAGCATTGAGTTACATTAATAGTACAAAGCATTGCTTCCACAGGTTTATACAAATGGCTGAAGGATAGAATCTTTTCTATATAATAACCTAATGATAATTTAAAAACTCACTGAGATACTAAGTGACCTTGCTTTTCATGGTGGATTCAAACTTGATCTTTCCAAGGAAGGGATACCAGCTAGTGCTGTAAAGCATCCCTGTCACTGAATGCAGGCAGAGAAACAAAGATTGGTGGAACTAAATGGAGGGGGCAGTGGAGAGACTAATTTTGCGTTCTGGGTAAAGGTGTCTCCTAGGAGAGGAAATACCTGGGCTCTGGAACCAGCTTCCAGGAGTGTTTATGTGATTGGCATTAGTCATGGGATTAAAAACCTAATGTGTACTGACTGTTTCCTGCTTGCTGGATTGTGTTCTTCTTGGCATTCTGACTGAGTGTGAGTTTTGAGTTCTAAATTCACCCTTGTTACTGCATTAAGAAACTTGGGTTGCTAACTTTGTTCAGCAGAATTCTTTCTTGGAGCTGGATGTTTAAAAAGTTTTTTTCATGTGGCCTAGCTTGGTTGTTGAGTTTGATAGCCACTGAAAGTATGTTTGTATAGCCATTCTGCTTGTTGGGTACATATGTGGTGAGGGGAGAACACAAAACTAATCTAATGTTCAACACATGCAACACTTGCATACTTCATTCTGAAAGGCGCCTGAAAAGGTGCCTTCACCAACATCTCGTTTCACCACTTGGTGGTGCCAAAATGTGTTGTGGTAAAAAAAAAATCACTCAGAACTTCTGCATTCAAGAAGAATAGCTTTGAAATTTTAAACTTTAAAGGTTATTTTTATTGTATCGTACACAGGTCCTACCTTTTTTTTTTTTTAAACTCTCTACTGTATAGGGAAACTGTGTAGAGGATTGTTTGCTCAAGCCTTGATGAAATGAAATGGACAAATACCAGTACAATCAGCTTCTTTTTAGTGTTTGGGGTTGTATTGTTCTGGTAACAATGTATTAAATTCAAATATCTTCATTCTAGAAGAAAAGAAGGAAGAGACTTTGGTACTAGATAAGGTAGCGTTTACATTTACACAAACGTCACTGTAGTGAGTTATTTCCCTAGACTTCATGCTTAAAGCATAAAGAAGTCATGTTGTTGTATTTCCTACTTGCTGTAAATGAGCTGAAAACACTGGTGAGCCAAATCTGAAATTTGGCACATACTTACTTAGTAGGTACATTTGTTTTCTCTAGTGCCAATGATGCATTTACCTGAGACAGGAGCTTAAGTGTCTGGATAATGATGCAAACTCAAGACTGAGATTCCACTGCTAAAATGTGGCAGGGAAAGAGTGGATTTTACAAATGCTACCCTAATAATTCTTTTGCTGCCTCCATCGGCAGGAAGGCAAGCATTGGCATGTTAGACCAATGGAAGAGCAAATCAACTTTTACTGTTCCACTTACCATGTATGTTCTAGCTTCTTATGAACACTTATAAATGTTTTTCTTCTAGGATGAAGATTTCCTTAATTTAATTTTCAAGGCTATGATGAAGGATTCCTTGAATTCTTCACATCCAGTCTCTTCTGCTGTTCAGTCTTCAGAGCAAATTGAAGAAATGTTTGATGCACTTTCTTATATCAAGGTAACTTTACAAATATTTGGAAATATTTGGAAAGTGATGTATTAGCTATTGAAAACATGCATGTGGAATCATGAGTAAGCAGGCATGTACTGACAATTGTTTGGGAGTAATTTACACCTAGTACAAACAATGCAGGATCTCTCAGAAGTGTTTCTGAGTGTCTGCATAGCTTTTAACTAGGAAAAGATAATGTATGTGTATTTGTGTCCTTACTTAACATCCTTCTGCTTGGTGCATGCTTCAGCATACAGAAAAATGCTCATGAAGATGTCAGAGGGGATCCAGTAGGTAAAACAAAATATCCAGTTAGATACATATTCTTCTTCTAATAGCAGACTGTAACAAGTGCTTAAAAGAGTAACAATAAGGCACTTATTAAAGGAATCACTTTTTTATACTCTCTCTGCTTTTAAAAAGCAGTATTTTAGAGAATTCCTGAGCTGGAGGCTTGCATCTGGAATGTAAAATTATTTCACTCCATATCCTGCTTGTTTGCAACTTGATTTTTTCTAGTATCTATTGAGGGCTGTGTGTGAGGTTTATGTTTTTAATGATTCACAGTTCCTCACTTGAAAATGCATGAGAAAGCAAATATCTGTATTTCCCAAATTTTTACTCACGTTGTCTCAAGTTTTAGATACTGTGTCACATGATTTTGGTAGTATTGGAGGAAAGCCTTTTAGATCATTTGAATTAGCTGTTATTTTTTTCCCCCATTATCTATGTATGCTTGTATTTTCATCTAATAAGAAACCATGGGGACAGCTAGTGCTTACTAGAAAATAGTCAAATACTACATCTTCCTCTACTCAGTGGAATGCAGTTCCCATGGCTGTCTTTGTTGGTCTCCTCTGATTTCTTTTTGCAAGTCTCAATTGGTCAACATGTGTTGTCTGGCATCCTTCAGTAGTCTGAAATGCTAAATGGGCCTACAATAGTGATGTACTTCTGTTTATTTTGGTCTCTGATTTCTGAACTACAGGAACAGACCTGTGTGATTTTTAGCTTCCCTTGGTTGTGAAATGGATTTGATTTCTCTCCGTACACTATAAATCAAAGGGCATGGCTGTTGTTTCATGCTTTAGCATTGGTATCTCAAGTAATCTCAAGCTCACCTTTTTGGGGAGCTCCTGGAAGCTATGCATCATGCATGATCATGTCTGTAGCCAACTAACTTCAGAGATAACAATTCTGTCAGTCTTTGCCTGATCAAAACTTTAAATAATTTTGATGGAAATATTCCATAAGTCATTGGGATGGAGTTTCAGTCAATTAGTAAAGTGTTATATTTGGAGAATTACTTTATTGCTGCTAGTATGTGCACATTCGGAATAGAAATGTAGCAACCTACACCTTTGAGTTTAGGAGCTAACCAAAAGAAGTTTTGGCCTTGCATTGTCAGAAACAGGTTTTTCATGGCTGCTTTCTATGTTTCAGAGTCTTTCATTGCATAGCTCCTCATTCATGAATGCAGTCTTTGTTTTCTACCACTTTGGGCCCTATATCTTAGCTAACAGTATTGGCAATTTGAGTGGGAAGACACTTGCAACATGGTCCCTAATGAGCTAAGGGTGGTTTGTTATTGAATTATGTAACTGTTTTTGGTTTACTATACTGCCAACTGGCACAGACTAGTAGGTGACCTCTACATTTTACTGTCTGGAATAGGAATTATGGTACAAAATTATTTTTAGCCTGGTTGTTTTGCAGACTATCAGTAAACTTATCATTCAAGAGTGGGAAAACAATCCACCTGCAACAACAGAGTGTTTGGGACAGTATGACAGTAAGAAAGTAGTAGAGCTATAGCTTAAGTATGGATGCATGCAAGAGAGGAAATTATGATCATATTATTAAAAATATAGTGAGGGGTATTCTTGCTGTTTCATGAATAATTAGATTAACCAGGCAGCCTTCAGTTTCAGGCAAGATTCCAATTACATTCCAAAATTTGAATTTGGAATGTGTAAGAATCATACATGCTGTCATTAAAATCTTCCTTTTAATTTTTTCTTGATCCTTTCTTAGAAATAGTACCAAAATTATAAAACGCACATTTAAACTTTTCATGATCAGTAGCTGCTCATCTGCATTTAGTTGTATAGTATGCAAGTCCTCAGGCAATTTATTTATTAGTAACTGTGACACAGAAGCATTTCTATGGAAAGAAAACGGGTGTCAGCTATGTTTTTAAAAAGCAAAACCCACCACCTTTCTGGGCACACATTCGTGGCTACTTTGGTAATGGAATTACTCAGTTACTACATGGCTGTATTTAAACACTGTCAAAATGTACTATCAATTCCAGCCTACTAAATGTATCTCATCTTTTTCCCGTATTTTTAGGTTTTTGATATAACTTTATATCATATGACTGTTAAGCACTGTCTTACAAGTGCAGTTCTGTACCATAGCGAAGAGTATTATATTATAATATTCCAATGCTTCAACAAGTTCTATAACTTTAATTTGCCAATTCTTTTTCTTTTTTATTCTCCCTAAAGGGGGCTTCACTTCTTTTGATGCTGAAGCACTATCTAACTAAGGATGTTTTCCAAGCTGGCATTGAGGTATACTTGCATAATCACAACTACGGATCTGCCCAGAGTGATGACTTGTGGGACAGCATGAATGAGGTATCCATCTTTGATATGCTGTGCTTGTTTTTTCACTTCTCTAAGTGTGTTGTAATTTTTTATTTATTTCCTTGTTTGTGAAAGAAATAAGATAACAGACTGAAGGTAAATACTCTGAAGTTCTTACTCCTCATCTGTCATATAGATATGGAGATTTCTGTAGCTTTTAGGACTCCATTAAGTATCATCCCAAAAAAGTGGCTTTGCACTGCCATGCACCAGCCACATGTGTGGACATATCAGTATGTACATATCCTTTCTAGAGTTGCATTGTTAGTGTGTTAAGACCAGAATAAAACTAAGTCATCTTAAATGCAGGACAAAACCTTACTTTCAAGGAATAGCAACAGCCGTAGAGGTCTTGGGATGCTCTGCTGGTATAACTTTGTTTCAGTGATAGCTTCTGTTTCAACAAGCAGTGCTGGAATTGTAGGAAAATAGATTGTAGGGGGCAGTTTAGTTCAGCAGCTCTCAAATATTAAGGCAGGCATAAGGCTGTGTCTAATTAAAGTGGGTGTTGGGGGAGAGAGCAAGGGTGCAAGAAAACAAGGGCATAGGCAGGAGAGAGCAAGGGCATGAGTCAACAAGCCTGTGGGAGCTGGGGAGGGCAGGGGTGAGAAGGTGCATGTGAAGGAGGGGGAGAGACAGCAGGAGGGAGAGAAAGCAAGGAGGGGGTGGGAGTGGAAGAGTGCAAGGGAGAGAGGAAGTGACAGAGAGAGTGTGGGAGGGAGAGTGCAAGGCGGGGGGAGTGTGCAAGAGGGAGACAGTGTGGGCAAAAGAGAGTGATCCCAACAAGAAAGAGCTGCTGAGGATCCCCAGGGAGTGTCAAGGTAGTTGTATAAGGGAAGGGAACAGATTTCTCTGTGTGTGTTGCACAGTATATATTACAGTCTCTGAAATACATGTGAGGTTCCCTCATAGAAGCTGAGTGATAGGCAGGATACTAACTTAATGTTTAGTTTTGGTTCTTGGCATCTTACCTTATGACATTTGAACTTCTGCAGAACTGCAACCACTGTTAGTTATTGTCAGCTGTCACAGGTGGCTGCAAATTTGTGTGTTTAGTCATACACAATCACTAGTTTGCCATTTATTACTGATATCATACTGTGACTGTCATATGACAGAGAACTATTCTGGTGTGTATAGTGATTTTTATACTGGAAAATAGACTTTCCTAAACCTCTGCAAGATGGAGCCTTCCGACTAACCATCTTCATTGATGCACATGTAGAGAACGTACCACAGGGAGATGGTCATGTCCACACAGGGTGACTAGAGAGACCACACAGATGCCTCACATTTAATTAATGTGAGCACTTAACTGTTACTAGATGCAGGGTTTAACTGTTACTAGAGCATGGGACAAGAGTCATTCTCAAAACTTCAGATTACTTGCTTAGTCTGTCTCCCTGGCTCAGAAAATAACTTTTTTTTTAAATTATTATAACCCTACTGTTTGTCCATGGGGCAAGTTCAGCTTTTCTGCAAACTGCAGGCTTCTTTCTCCAGTCTTTTGGAACCTCTGTCATCATCTTTTAAGAGTCAAAAGTAATTGTTGCCAACTCTGGAATTGCTTCACCCACCTGTATTAGTATTGTTAAGTGACTCGCATCCAACCAACCTAGTAATATCTAATGTCAGAACTCAGTGTGTATTTCCTATTTTAATGAGAAACAACCCTTTGTATTTGGTGCTAATTCAATAATTACCAAATTCCAGCTGACACTAGGTATTTAACAGCATTATCTGCCAGAGATTGCCTTCTGTGTGGAGGAGCCCACCAACTGGTTCAGATGTTTTCTGATGCTGCTTGCAGTGTTTGCCATTTCCTCTGTCCGTTTCTGGCTGCACCTCATTTTGTGCCTGAGTCTTTGTTTGTTTTGTGGTTTCACAGCCTGCGCTGTTGTACACTTTCATGTTCCCTTTTTCCAAAGACTCATGGTTTAGCTGGATTGGTCTGGTATTCCAATGAGTTAGTTAACATATGGGCTTTTATTATTTTGCTTCCCTGGGAAGGTACCAAATTCTCTGCACTATTTTCTTTCCACTGATTTTCACCTATTGCCTCTCTGAATTTACTGAAATGTCCCAGTGTCCATTTTCCTTGTTTTGGTATTCTTTCTGTCTTAGTATTTTTCTTTTTGTGTCTTGAATTCTTAGTTTCTCTTGGTTTCTGATAATCTTTCACCTTCAGATTCTCAGCCAGAATCTGTTGATTAACAGTCAAATCTAGACAGGCTGCATCTCTGATTACTTTTCTCTGCCCTTGGTATCAAAAGATCATCAACTCAAGGAACTTGATGTAAAGTCTTTTCTCAATAATACTTTCCCCCAGTAAGTGTGTGATTAAAACTATATGAACTAGATGAATCTGAGTAACCCACACAAAATATTGTGTACCTATCTGATCTTTGAGTTGACTGATACCATTATTAGCGCCCTTGGACTCTGTTTTTTTTTAAAACTTGCATCTTCATAGTACAAGAGGCCATATGTCTGTCTGGACTTCTTGATTCTTCTGTTTCAGATGTGAACTATTTCACTGAGTCGCCCTTATAACAACTAAATCGTTAGTATTATCATGTATTGAGATATTTGGTATCCTTTTCGGTTCTCCCTTATGACAACTAAATCGTTAGTATTATCATTTATTGAGATATTTGGTATCCTTTTCGGTTGTTTCCTTTATTTGTGGTAATAGTAAAAACAAATCTATTACATTCAGCAAATTGACTCACTCTTTTTTCTTTTGCTCCCATTAATTATGCCTAGGTTGAATGTGTTTGTAACCATAAAATTAGCCTTTTCTTTGATCATAAATTTTTGCTGTCCACACAGCAAAATGCACAGTCATTTCTTAAGTCTTAACCTTCTCTGTGGAAATCGACAGTTGTAGTTGGAATGAAAATGAGCAAATTGCGTGTGAATTAAAAGAAAAATCTATAACACAGCAAGCAAACTTTTTGTATGCCTTGCTTAGAAGTAAGATGGATGAAGTAATTTTCATGGATTGCTTTCATTGCAGTTAGGAGCTGCTGTTCAAAGAAGGTATGTTAATGTGCCGTGGTTTAGCCCCAGCCGGCAACAAAGAACCCCGCTGTCGTTGCTCCCGCCCCTCCCCAAGCAGCGGGATGGGGGGAGAATCAGAAGAAAAAGGCAAAACTCGTGTATTGAGATAAAGGCAGTTTAGCAGAACAGCAAAGAAAAGAGGAAAACAACAACGATAATAGCACTAAAGGAACATACAAAACACGATTAATATATCACCACTCACGGACTGAACCTGGGAAGCCCCCAGCCTGCTCTGAGCAGAGATTTCTGCCCCCTCCACCTCCCAGGTGGCACCTGCAGAGCAGTGCAAAGGAATTGCAACCACTCAGCCAAGTCAGCCTCAATGAGGACACAGCTGAAGTGCCTCTATGCAAATGCACGTAGCATGGGGAACAAACAAGAGGAGCTAGAGACGTGTGCATGCCTCCAAGGCTACAATCTCATTGGCATCACAGAAATGTGGTGGGATGGCTCCTATGACTGGAGTGTTGGCATGGAAGGTTATAGGCTCTTCAGGAAAGACAGGCCAGTCAGTCTCATCTCTGTGCCCAGCAAGATGATGGAGCACATCCTCCTGGAAACACTGCTAAGGCACATGGAAAAAGAGGAGGTGATTGGTAGCAGCTGACATGGCTTCACCAAGGGCAAGTCATGCCTGACAAATTTGGTGGCCTTCTACGAGGGGGTTACAGCGGTAGCAGACAAGGGAGGAGCAACAGATGTCATCTGCCTGGACTTGTGCAAAGCATTTGACACTGTCCCGCACGATATCCTTGTCTCTAAATTGGAGAGACATGGATTTGGCAGGTGGACCACTCAGTGGATAAGGAACTTGCTGGCCAGTCACACTCAAAGTGTTCTGGTCAACAGCTTGATGTCCAAGTGGAGACCAGTTATGAGTGGTGTTCCTCAGGGGTCAGTACTGGGACCGGTGCTGTTCAGCATCGTTGTTGGCAACATGGACAGTGGGATTGAGTGCACCCTCAGCAAGTTTGCCAATGATACCTAGCTGTGTGGTGAGGTAGACATGCTCAAGGGGAGGGATGCCATGCAGAGGGACCTGGGCAGGCTTGAGAGGTGGGCCTGTGCAAACCTTTTGAAGTTCTGCAATGCCAAGTGCGAGATCCTTCACATGGGTTGGGGCAATCCCAAGCACAAACACAGTCTGGGTGGCAAATGGATTGAGAGCAGCCCTAGGAGAAGGACCTGGGGGTGCTGATTGATGAGAAGGTCAATGTGAGCTGGCAACGTGCAATCGCAGCCCAGAAAGCCAACCATATCCTGGGCTGCAGCAGCAGAAGTGTGGCTAGCCAGTCAAGGGAAGTGATTCTTCCACCCCCTACTCTTCTCTGGTGAGACTACACCTGGAGTGGAGCTCCAGCTCTGGAGCCCTCAACATAGGAAAGGCATGGACCTGTTGGAGCGGGGCCAGAGGAGGGCCACGAGGATGATCTGAGGGCTGGAGCACCTCTCCTATGAGGACAGGCTGAGAGAGCTGGGGTTGTTCAGCCTGGAGAAGAGAAGGCTCCGGGAGACCTGATAGCGCCCTTCCGGTACCTAAAGGGGGCCTACAGGAAAGCTGGGGAGGGACTTTTTACAAGGGCATGTAGTGATAAGATGAGGGGGAATGGCTTTAAATCTATCCTGGAAGAGGGTAGATTTAGATTAGATATTAGGAAGAAATTTCTTGCTTTGAGGGTGGTAAGGCACTGGAACAGGTTGCCCAGAGAAGTTGTGGAAGCTCCATCCCTGGAGGTGTTTAAGGCCAGGTTGGATGGGGCTTTGAGCAACCTGGTCCAGTGGAAGGTGTCTCTGTCCACGGCAGGGGGCATTGGTTAGATGATCTTCAAGGTCCCTTCCAACCTAAAGCATTCTATGATTCTGTGAAATAATATAACATTTGTCAATTACATGTTATTGTTGGCTTTAACAGAGAACACTGGGCGCTAAGATGCTGACAAGGTAAAGTAGAGACACAGTATAGGTTGGTAAAAGTTAAATGTAACTTGAGTAATGATATATTAATTTCCTTATGTTCCTGATAGCTCAACCTAAAACATATTTTTGTAAGTTTTGTAAGACATACTGTCTTTTTCAGTTGAATGATCACCTCTGCTAGTAAAGAGGTAGTGATATGTAGACATTATAAAGTACTTGTCCCTCAGTGGGAATGTTGTAGTACAAACAGTTCCTGAAAGATGAGAAGAGGTTGGAGGGTAAGCCATGCAAAGGCTGGTAAGTGGAAGGGGAAAAAAAAAAAGAGAGATAAAGGATATGATTTTGTTGTACGAACACTATTGCTTTAATTCAATTTCTAATATTCATTTCAGAATTAAAAGAAAATCTTTAACCTGAAACATCCACATAATATCAGAATACCAATAAGGAAAGAGAAAGGGGGGGGGGGGGAGCTTGGGAGCTTACTTTATTTTCTGTAACATTTTCTTCTCCACTTTTGTGACATACCAGTTCAACCTACCTGATGTTTCCAATTTGTCTTACCACTGCTTGGCTAGGATTCCCTCAACTTAAGAAAGTAAAAAATACTTGCTCCCCTAAATTATTGCATATGAAATTTACAAGCTCATTGTCAAAGTGATTGTTTACAAGTGCACAATCATGCTACTACTTATGTGGTAAGTTAAGGAGGAAAGTTTAAAAATGTTCCTCATTTGTTATTTTCTTGTTATGTTATGATTATTTTTTACAGATTACCAATGGAACATTAGATGTAAAAAAGTTGATGAAAACTTGGATTCTGCATAAAGGATTTCCTTTAGTCACTGTTGTCCGAAAGGGAAAGATTATTTCTGTACAACAAGAGAAATTTTTGTATCATTTGGAAACAGAAGACTGGACATCAGATGCAAGGTTATTACCTTCTTAATACTTTTTATCCATTAAAATCTACCTGCAGATATCTTTCTTGTGTCTTGTACATTTTTCTCACTTGTATTCAAGGGTTCTAGTATTTTCTTTGAAGCAGGTAGTAATAGAGAATTTGGCACAGAAATCCGCACATCTAATATCTGCCTGAAGATCCATGTCTATTTCCACACAAGCAACTGGTAAAAATCTGTGGCACCCTTTGTAAGCTGAGTTTGTTATTTGCATAATTTCCTGAAGATTTTAAGCTTGAGATGATGAGTTGTGGTAAATAGTAGAATGAATTCTTTGGGGTTTTTTAATACCAAAAGGCAGATCTCGTGGGTAAAGTCTTCTTCTAATTTCAGAAAGTTTTGTGCGGTTAATGAGAAGTTGAAGATAGGTAGGTTGCAGAAGTTTGCAGAAATTACAGATGCATATGTCTTACTTTAGAGCCTACTCCTTCCTGCCAAAATTCAGTGTACATTTTGGGCTTTGTTAGAGGAAAGTAGAGAAGCTAGAATCAAAGCTTTCTTGGCTTAAAAAATTTAAGATGCATGACAGCAAATGGCTGAATATATAAGAGTCAATATCCATTGTACCAAAAACTAAAAGGAAGTACATATGCCAATGCTGAAGAAGCAAAGTTGTGGCAGTTGCTAATTGTAAAATTAATTTTCTGCAAATATGTTGTATAATATGAACCTTACTGTTTTTTGTAATAAACACAAATATGTAAGTTTAACTCCTTTTGAGATTTTGGTGGTTTTATTCAGTTGTTTGAAGTCTTAGCAGGAACTGAATCCTTTGCATCATCTTGCAGAATCAGGCCTGTGAAAGGAATTTGTCTCTTGAAATGTTGGAAGATACAGGGCTTTGTTTTATTTTTGTTATGTGGAGGAAGGAAAGCAATGCGTGGTTGAAAGGCAAGGGAAAAAGGGAAGGATTGTTAGGCTTAATTATTCTTCTGTTTCCGGTCGATGTCAAATTGAGGAGTGCATGAAAAGCTTTTGAAGAAGAGCGCTCTTTGTGAGTCATACACAGAAGGAGTCCCTGTCAAAATTGGAATGCATATGTGCAACTTGTTTCATCTCACTCAAAGCTGTGTTTCCTCTAAATAGTCCTTATCATCATTATGAGCCACAATAGCATTTATTCTTCCAGCTTGCAGTTCACTTGAGGCAGTCTTAATGGTATGCAATCAATTATGGTTTCTATTACCATGATTTAGAATTTGAGTCTTGTACTCGAATCAGCAGAAATTGTTTCTTTAAAAAAATAAAATCTGTAAAATTTCAGGAGACGGAATATTGGACTGAGGTGAAAAAATACTAGCTGAATTTCTGATACAACTAGAGATTTCGTGTTCATATGGCTTTGGACAAGTTACTTAGTGTGCTGGAACTGAGGAAGAAGTACTAGGAAATGTGGTGTCCCTTAGGGATCCAACCAGCACTGTTCAATGTCTTCATTGATGACATAGAGAGTGGGATTGAATGCACCCTCAGCAAGTTTTCAGATGACACCAAGCTGAGTTGTGTGGTTGACATGCCTGAGGGATGGGGTGCCTTACAGAGGGACCTGGACAAGCTCGAGAAGTGGGCCCGTGTGAACCTCATGAGGCCAAGTGCATGGTCCTGCACCTGGGTCAGGGCAACCCCCCGTATCAATACAAGATGGGGAATGAAGGGTTTAAGAGCAGTCCTGCCAAGAAGGACTTGGGGGTACTGGTGGATGAAAAGCTGGACAAGAACCAGCAATGTGTGCTCACAGCCCAGAAAGCAAACCGCATCCTGAGCTGCATAAAAAGAAGCATGGCCAGCAGGTAGAGAGAGGCGATTCTGCCCCTCTACTCCACTCTCATGGGACCCCACCTGGAGTACTGCATCCGGCTCTGGGAGTCCTCAGTAAAAGACAGACATGGACTGGTTGGAGTGAGTGCAGAGGAGGACCCCCAAAATTGTCAGAAGGATGGAACTCCTCTCTTGTGAGGACAGGCTGAGAGAGTTGGGGTTGTTCAGCCTGGAGAAGAGAAGGCTCCAGGGAGACATTATTGCAGCCTTTCAATACTTAAAGGAAAGATGGGGATAAACTTTCTAGTAGGGCCTGTTGCGATAGTACAAGTGGTAATGGTTTTAAACTAAAGGAGGGTATTTTTAGACTTCATATAAGGAAGAAATTTTTTATGATGAGGGTGGTGAAACACTGTAATAGGTTTCCCAGAGAGGTTGTGGATGCCCTGTCTCTGCCAACGTTCAAGGTCAGGTTGGATGGAGCTCTAAGCAATCTCATCTAGTTGAAGATGTCCCTGCTTATTGCAGAAGGGTTGGGCTAGATGACCTTTAAAAGTCCTTTCCAACCCAAACCATTCTATGATTCTATGAAATTTTCCCACCTGTCAACATTGTGAGAATAAAAAAATAATTGCTGTACAAGCTGTACATGTATTCTTTTATCATATTCTGATTATATGAGTGAGATTTATACTTTATTATTTTATGCAGCATGCAGTAGTTCTAATACTATTAATATATTAAAATGCTTAAATATAAAAAAAAAACCCACCACAAAAAACCAAACACTTCAAGATAAATAATATGTGTTTAATATGTCAGTAAACCTTTGCTTTCCTTTGCAGTTATCTGTGGCATATTCCTCTCACCTACATAACTAGTAGCTGCAACTTTACCCATTGTACTAATGCATATCTACTGGACCAAAAGTCAGGTAAGTGACTCAAAACTTCTGTAGCAAGTTACTTAAGTGCTATAGATTACTGATCCTTCTGAGCGCATATTTGCATAAAATGTGAAGATGAAGGTGTACGTAGTACAAAATAATTACACAGATCTAGAGCCAAGATCTAGATTGGTGGTGGCATCATTAGAGTGTTGGTCTTTTGATCCAAGTGCATGCACAAAATCTCTCAATCTACTCACTCCTTTCGAGAGTGAGTAATGGGAAAGTTGTTTTGCCAGTGTACTGAAATGTGAGGAAGTAACTGTCTACTGAAATACTATTTCTTTTCTTTGATGGTGTAAGAAAATATTGCATCTGGAACACATTATGTTTTTGAGAATGCTGTTGTAGAACTTGAAACATTCAGATCTTTTCACATAAACTCTCTGCCTTTGCTACAGTGGCTAGTTTGAATCCTAAATTGTTAGTCTGTGGCATTTTTTTTATTCACCCTGTTTTTTTCCTTACCAAGTGAATAGTTGCTATACACTTTTGTGCAGTATCATGCTGAAAATCACTTTGGCTGTCTCTTTCCACTGACATGAATAGATTTTTGCATTTATTGAAGCTGGTCTGACTGATCATTTTACATCTGCTGATGTATTTTCTTTTCCCCCATTAAAGTTCTTGGTGCATTGAACTGGCAATTATTTTTAATCCATAAATCTATCTCATACCTCTACTTTTTGAAATAAAACTATACAAATTTAAAATCAAATTCTTAGAGTTGATCTTGACATTTTTACTCTTCACTGATTTTTATGAACTGCCACCTCCCTAAATTAACTTTAGAACTACTATAATTAAAGTAAATCATGTTGGTTTATGTTATTCTGACATTGGTTTTACAAAGGCTTCAAGGTATTCCTGGCCTTTTTAATTTGAGATGGAGTTTTAGAAAAAACGATTATGAATTGTCAGAATGGAAAAACAAAGATGTTTAGTTGAATGTTTTCTTGATCTTACTAGAACTAATAGGTAAGTAGCCTGATTTCATCATTTTTGTTTCACCTTAAATGGCCCTGTTGGTAGTCTCATGTTCACCATACTAATTCCTCAGTCACTGTAGAAATTTGGATGTGGCAGATATGAGAGTTGGAGAGATGTACAAAAGTGTTTGGGGTAGAATGGATATTTACTATATTTCAAAGGCATTGTAGGTGCTATGCAAATTGATGCTTTTGGCAGGAGTTACAGAATCGACTGAAATCAAGAACTTTTTCCCAAAGCCTCCCTTCGTGTATCTAGTTGACTCTGAAACTAGAGTGTGTCCTTTCATCTACTTAATGCTGTCTCCATGTCTCTATTTCTTTATATGACTCTATATATATATGAAAGTGGGCAGAGACAAGATGAGGTTGTTTTAAAGGAGGACTGGACAGAAGGAGAAAATTTACTGTGCTAAGTAATTAACTGCATAGGTACAACTCGGAGCAAATTGTGATACTGTTCATTCAATCAGATGTAGGAAGAAGGAGGAAGAAGTACAACCTGGAGTTTTGGAGCCTTCTCGTGGAACCTTTGTACTGGCTATTCCTTCTTCATAGTAGGGGGAACTAATGAGTGGAAAAGGATTTATTGACTCTCTGGAACTGTTGCCATAAAGTGGCAGAAACAAAACTTTCTAAGACTTAGTTTAAGTTTAGAAAGCAGGCACTTCTTTATTATAGCGCCGGATGCACAGGGGATCACTCCACCTAGTGTGTGTGCCAAGTTGCTCCGCTACAAAAATTATATACAATCAAAATATACCTATTCATCATATTTCTGAGAAACAATTAACATACTCATACAATTTCCAAAAACTCATTAATATATGTAAATGTCTGTGATGCATGCGCTTTCAGGTACACTGGTGGTCGTCCAGGGTCCTCTGGTGGTCTTTCATAGTCTTCCTCGTTGTGTCCGCTAGTGAACCCAATCTTTGCGCGTGCTCAGCTTGGTTGCAGAATTCCATTCCCCCTTTAATCTTGGAACCTCCAGAAGATTTTCTCAGTTTACTAACCAAGCCTACAACTTATCAGTTTCTTGACAGGTATATCAAAGATACAGTGTTCAACAGTTAGTTTAGATCATACCTAGCTACCATTAAACAAATTATTTATCACAAAATACATATCATGGTTTTAATTTTCATTGATTATTATCACTGATTATTTCTATTAATATCTATTAATTGGTTCTTGATACTTAAATCAAGATGGGAAGTGTAAGGGGGTTTCCAAGCAGCACCACTGGTGCATAACAAGTTTCTATAGTTACAGTACTCAAACAAAACTTCTGTATTCAATTTTTCATTGTTTTGTCCCGTTCCTGTTAGTTTCTTGATACAAAACAGTAACTACCTGGTGAGAGTCCTATGGTTACGAGTTTCAAAACACACAACATTTTAACATCTGATTTCTACTATAATCAAAT
The DNA here is from genome assembly GCA_008711295.1 of Anarhynchus alexandrinus. Classification (NCBI taxonomy): domain Eukaryota; kingdom Metazoa; phylum Chordata; class Aves; order Charadriiformes; family Charadriidae; genus Anarhynchus; species Anarhynchus alexandrinus. The sequence goes on along the minus strand of VUYV01000854.1, from coordinate 10,454 downwards.
TTGGTGATTTTACAACAGAACCAGTCTACTTCATAGATTTGGATTTGAACCAACAGTTGCTAAATTTTTGTTTCTGCTGCTAACTGACTGTCTGCCCATTAGCTGTCATTGAACTTCCAGAAGAGGTTGAATGGATAAAATTCAATGTCGACATGAATGGCTATTACGTAGTACACTATGCTGAAGACTGGAAAACACTGATTGATCTGTTGAAAAATAACCACACTGCTTTGGGTCCTAAAGACAGAACCAATTTGATTAACAATATCTTCAGCCTTTCAGGGTAAGACTTTTATATTGGAAAACATAATTAATATGTGTTTAAAGTTTTTTCCAAGTGAAAGAAGATCAGAGATTCTAGAGAAGACTGCTTCAGAGGAGTTTTAATTCAGTCCTTATTAGCCTATTGAAACGGTTCACTAATATTTAAGTTATTTCAGTCATGCTTCCATGTTAGTCTTAGATGTTATCTTCCTGTTCTTTATAGCAACATCCATTTATTTGCATCACAAAGAGCCACATGATAGCTTCCATTTCTGGAAGACAGTGTTTTCTTTAGTGTCAGGTAATCTGCTTAGCTGACTGTTTTCCTGTACTCTCTCAATGAGTGCTCCACTTTAGAGAAGTAAGCTATTTGCCTGTCAGTTTTTTACTGGCTCCCTGTCTTGTCTTTCACCACTGCTGTCAGAGCAGGGGAGGCTGGGCATTCTGGATGGCCTCTTTGTCAGCTGCTTCCTGTATCTAAGTACCCTCATTTATGATAAATATTTTCAGGTATTATTGTCACACTTCCTTACCTATTTTCATTTTTGTTAACTGAAGGCATGTTAGTGGCCATTGTTGCTTTGTTGCTATCTTACTAACGTAGTAATATAAGAATCTCTACATTTAAAGTGTTTCTTATGTTACTCTCTCTATTCACCTATTCCTCTGTTAGTGTAATGGAGAGCATCACTTCTGATCTTATTTCAGGGAGTGCTTTTGGTTTGGAAGCCATTTTAATGTTTGTATTTATTGACCTATAGTCTAGGAAAAGAGTCCCTGGAAAAGGCCTTTGAGCTGATTGATTACCTTAACAAAGAGAGCAGCACTGCACCACTCACTCAAGCTTTGTTTCAGCTGAGTCTTATATACAGCCTTTTAGAGAAAAACGGTGAACAACAACTGGCAGCACGAGTCATGGTATGTCTTAGTTTTCTGTAAATTATAATTTGAAATAATTAGCTGTAATGTTCTTTGTAGTTAGATTATCTTTTAAAGTGTTGACTGTTGAACATATTCAGTAATCTCACTAAGGTGGATGGAGATTCTAGATAGTTGCCAGTCTTGCCTGATTTTCTTAAGGAGTAATGATCTCTTACTAAAATGCTAAATTTTTTTGGATTGAATTCCACCCACACACCACCCACACCCCCCGCAGTGTTTTGTAGGAAGTGTAATGCAGTGGGAACACAGTAGTGTCTGGGGTTTTCTATAGTGGCTATAAAGGTCAATGTAGTACAGATATGTAATTAAACAGAGTCCATGACATTTTTCTAGTACAGAAAAATTATTTCCAAAATTATTGGAGTGGCTGGAGATCATAGGTCTAATTGCTTTGTATAGAGGCAATGGAAAAAAACAAAACTATTTTCTGTAAAAATAGGAACACATGAATGGTTGTCATTGTCCCATTCCAGCTGTGTGGTAGATGACATGATACAGTGCTACAGGCTTAGCAATGAAGTCAACGTTGTAGCCTCAGTTCTTGCTGAGGAAATGTCTTTCATTTCTCTGTTTACCTTCTTATTATGAAAACTCCTCTCTGTATTCATCTTCAGGTTTAAAATGATCCTTGCTGCTTTATACTGTAGTACGTCAGCAAAGGGATTTAGTCTAGAAAGGAAATTATTAAATGAATAGATAAAATAGCAGGTGTTTTTCTTTATACTAGGTAGGGGTAATCAGTGAGCACTTAAGGAAACTTTTAAGAAATAAAACCCCACTACTATAATAATTTTCCTTATTTAGTATTTATTCAAAAGTTTTACAGATCTACTGTGATAAACAGCCCAAGCTATGGTTTGCAATGCAGTGTCTATGAGGTTATATTTAAGTTCAAGTGTTTCAGCTGAGATGTGGTAGCTAGTCGGGCACCTAGCTGTGGTTTTGGCAAGCTACAAAACTACAAATATGAATGGTGTTCAGCCTATAGATAAAGATAGGTTTGTTTGTGATAAACTAAGGTGTATTAACTGTCACTTGATGGACTTAAAAGCATCTACAGGATTTGTAGTTAGTTGTGACAGTAAGCTGACTACATACAAGTCTGACCGGTAGCTCGAAGAGTAGTCTTCAGTTTCCATGTGCAACTTAAGATGTAGACATGGCCCATCTTTCAGATCTATGTGGTATCTGATATTTATTCACACAGAAAGAAATGGTACATGTTTTTTAAACTAATTTTGTATATAGAAAATCCTCTTGGGAAGAATTAGCTACTACTCATAATTTTTTCTCCTTTAGCATAGAATAGAGCACCTGCTTGGTGATAAAATTGATCAACAGCAGTGGACAGATGATGGGACCCTGTCTGAACGAGAGCTCCGGTCAACGCTGCTAACTTTTGCCTGCACCCATGATGTGAGAAACTGTAGAACAACTGCCACTGAGATGTTTGAGAAGTGGATGAAGTCTAATGGAACAATGAGGTACCACAAAAACTGGGCTTCAATTTCTTTTATCTGCCTGTTTTTCTGCTACCTTGCCACCATTGTTTTGGGGAAAAAAAACCAACAAACAAAACAAAACAAAAAAACCCACACACTACCACCACCAACTGAATGTTGGTAAAGCGTGTCATTCTGTCTTTTACTGTTCCTCATGTAGGAGTAATTGCTGTTTTAAGATGAGAGGGAGAACTGTGATAGAATTTAAGACTTTTTCTGTAGTCTCATTAAGTGTGACTGCAAAACCAGCCACAAATAGCTTCCATCTGCATTTCCTAAGCTGCATGCTCAAGGAGGATTACTTAGTAGCAACGTCAAAGCATACCTTTTTATCTTGCAGAATTCATTCTGCTTTGGATTCATGTGCATATTGAGCCACAGAAAATTACTCAGATTTTTGTACAATTTACTGTGTTTTCGTATGACTAGTATGATTTGCTTTTTCCCAGTGACTTAAAAGTATTAGACTGGCATGAATTCAGTCCTGCAAAATTACAATTGCTACAGAATTAAATTGCTCAAAAGGCAGGCATCTCTTTCAAGCTAATCTTTTCATTTTGTGACTTTTCTTCCTTCTTTTCTCAGATGAGCATTTTTATATCCCCTTTGTGTTTGTTTGTTTTTTGTTGTTGTTTTGTGTTGTTGTTGGTTTTGTTTTTCCTTGTAGTCTGCCTAGTGATGTTATGAAAGCCATATTTACAGCTGGAGCCAAATCTAGTGATGGCTGGGAATTCCTCCTAAAAATGTACTCCTCTTCAGTTTCTGAAGCAGAGAAAAGCAAAATGATTGAAGCCTTGGCCAGCACAGAAGATGTCAGAAAGATGATCTGGTATGAAGGAGCCAAAAAGTTGTATGCTGCGTAAATTAAAAGCGTTAAAATATTTGAAAAAATGTATTGCCCTTTTGTATTGTGAAAAAAATCTCTGATTGCTAATCTATCCACATGCTTTGTACAGGGTTCCATAAACATGAAGAACCTGATAGTTTTCACTTTAAAATAATTTACATAATAGTGTAGCTCAAAAGGCCAAATTCTGATTATGCATAAAAAGAAAACACTTGAACTTAAAGGCTTTGCACTACTGGTAACACAAAATTGCAGATTTTGTGGTAAAGGTAATAAAATTGAACATTGTTCTATGGAGTCTTACAAGATTGGTCTGTCTTTGTAACCAAGGTTATAACTAGTTGGGGGTTTTCTTTGGTTTGGTTCTTTTTTTATTATTTTTTTTCTTCCTTTGGGTGTAATTTTGACCTTACTTTATGCTCCAACACCTCTCTATAGACCACATCTCCGTACTGCTTGGAGGTCACCAAGGTTGTTTTGCTAGATGATTCTTGTTACAGCATTTGTCTCTTAAATTTTCAATGTATTATGTTTTCTTTTACAAGTTGTTAGAAGTTACTTCATCTTTTCCAACAACAATGAAAATTCAGATACTTGGTTTAAAGCTAAGGTCACTCTGATACTTGGAAACTAAAGCTAAATAGTACAGTGGTTATAAAATGAAGTATCGGTGTGTTCCAGGTGGCAGAAGTAGCTTGTTGTTTGATGCGTTATATTATCTTTTCTGTCTAATTCAGGAATATCAGGAGAGTAATGTGAAGATACAAATAGTTGGGTTTTTTCTTGTCCCTTTTCATGTGCTTTGTGTTTTAGGTTAATGCAGAACAGCCTTGAAGGAGAAGTCATCAGGGCACAGGAGCTTTCACATATCATAGCCACTGTTAGCCAGAGTTTGCCTGGATATTTGCTGGCCTGGGACTTTGTCAAAGAGAACTGGAAAAAGCTTACACGAAAGTAAGGCGTTTGATGTAGCTGAAACTTCACACTCACAGTGGCAAAAGCACCTGTTTGTTTCTTTCAAGCACCAGTTAATAAACAGTTGGATTCCAATAAGAAGATTTGTATTAAAATTGTAAAACCTTTTTTAAAATCTGATTTTACAAAAATAACTTGGAACATAAACTTTGAAGTCTCACCAATAGTTGATGGGACTTTGGAGGCTCCTAGAGCCTCATAGTGATTCTAAAAAATCTTGATTTGAATTTCTCTTAAAAGGATGCCATCTCTAAGATGATTGCTGCAGATGCAGGATGTTTACACGGATCAAATGCATTCAAAAGCAGGCCCTGGCAATTCATTCAGCATTTTTTATTTCTGCCTTTTTTACATCAACCCCAAAACCAAATAACCAAAAAATCCTAATTGCTTTAGAAATACATGTTGTCCTTAGCTGGCCTTGAAGGGTACCCAGCAGGAGAGCTGGCCTGCAAGTCCTCAAAAAGCTAACAATACATGGAAAACTGTGTTTCTAAATCCTAGTTTTGCTTTGGAACGCTTTCACATTGCTAAAAAAGCTTCTTCTGGATGAAAATTTCTGCTCTAGCAAGCTCTTGATAACCACTATTATAAAATTTCTTTGCTTGAAATGAAATCTGGTTGCAAATTCAATTACTGTAGAGTTTCGTAGAATCATAGAATAGTTTGGATTGGAAGGGACCTTTAAAGGTCATCTAGTCCAACCCTTCAGCAACGAGCGGGGACATCTTCAACTAGGTCAGGTTGCAGGGATGGCACATCTACCACCTCTCTGGGCAACCTGTTACAGTGTTTCACCACCCTCGTCATAAAAAATTTCTTCCTTATACCAAGTCTGAATCTACACTTCTTTAGTTTAAAAACCATTACTGCTTGTACTGTTGCAACAGGCCCTGCTAAAAGGTTTGTCCCTATCTTTCTTATAAGCCCCCTTTAAGTATTGAAAGGCCGCAATAATGTCTCCCTGGAGCCTTCTCTTCTCCAGGCTGAACAACCCCAACTCTCTCAGCCTGTCCTCATAGGAGAGGTGTTCCATCCCTTTGAGCATCTTCATGGCCTTCCTTTGGACACACTCCAACAGGTCCATATCCTGTACTGAGGACTCCCAGAGCTGGATGCAGTACCCCAGGTGGTGTCTCACAAGAGTAGAATAGAGGGGGAGAATTGCCTCCTTCAACATGCTGGCCACACTTCTTTTGATGCAGCCCAGGATACAATAGGCAGTACATACCACAAGTACAGGTCTTGGTAACCAGTTCTTTACTATTTGAACTGTGATAGAAGTTTGAAAATTTTCCATGTCTTTTGCTCTGAAGTTCAATTTTTAGAGGGATTAGGGAACGTCTAAGGACTTAAGGCTTGGACTTCTAAGACCTTCTATCTCTTTTGAAAAATGAGATGTGAAAACTTCAATTAAGTGCTTTTAATGATTTCCAACTACTAAACCAATAAAGTAGAAATAAGAATGTGTACATATACTGAACCTGTATCTTAAAGTGGCTCCTAGTTAAAAATAACTTCTTTGTTTGTATTTCAGGTTTCACCTAGGCTCATATACCATCCAGAATATCATTAGTTGGTCAACTTCTCAGTTTGCAACAAAGGCGCATCTACTTGAGGTTGGTGCCTTAATCTGTGATAAAGGCATATTTTCTAGTGCCAGTGCTGTTTTCATTTAATTGAGGAATGAGGAAAACACGTCTTTTCTGTCCTTGAGGCCTTTTTGCAATGATATACATCTATTGCTTTCCCTATTTCACACACAGCAAATATATATAGAAACATGTTGAAGATTACATACTGAGTCTGTGGCAGAATTGTGTATAGAGTTGAACCCAGTCATGTTCATACTGTTTTGTTTTCCTGTTCACTGGAACACACTCTCTCCCAAAATAATGATTTGGTCTAGACAGAATATTGGTCTAGATTTCATAAACAAGCTATGCTTTCTGCACCTCTGGAATGTGATGGAGTGCCATAAAAATTGCTTTATGTTATTTTTGCTGTCAGCAATCCCAAGGAGCTATTTTGGAGGTTGACTATCACTTAAGAGCTGGTTAATTGCCATTAGAAGTCTCTGTTGTCTTCCCTAACACGGCCTTGAAGCTAACGTGTCAATAATCGTTTATGGTTTAGTCTAATATTTTCATTCAGATAATTTGGTAGAGATAGCTGTTTATGGTTTGATCTATAGTATTTTAAGTGTTAACATTGACAATTATAATGATGAGTGGGTGGATTATTCCAGAGCGCTGAAGAAGGTTGCTTGCAACAATCAATTCTTTGTCACAGATCAAGACTCCTTATCCAGAACTTTGAGTGCTCTGTGACTGCTCTGTGATGAATATGATAAGTGAATGTCTATTTATTGGTGAAATAATGTATTGGAACCAAATGAGTTACTGCTGCAGTTCTCATGAAAAAAATGTTTTCCTCGCATTTTGGGAACTCGAGAGATTTGCTTACTGCATAGATACAAATGATTCTTGGGAATGGATTTCCTGCAACTTATGTGTAGCCTTTGTTTCTAAACCTGTTTGTGTGGCCAGTGTTGATTTTAGTTAAAATTTTCTTTTTCTTTCTTTTCTCTTGCTATGCAGGTGAAGTCATTTTTTGAGTCAAAATCAGAGGAGAGTTCTCAACTGCGTTGTGTAAAAGAGGCAATTGAGACAATTCAGCTCAATATACATTGGATGGAGCAGAACTTAGCAAAGCTACAAGAATTGCTGTAGTGCACATAATGCTGTGGAGCATTATCACTCATTTAGGAGCTCGGTTTGGCAGTTGCTGTGTTTCTGTAGCAAAACCCAGGGTGAAACCAGGCATTGCAGCAGCATTGTTTGCTCTATTAAGGTGTCTATATAGCTCAGGGCATGTCTCAGATAATTTTTTTTCCTTGGAGCATTTATGAGCAAGATTTATTCTGAAGCTGTTTTCATCTATAGACCAAACATCTGCACAAATGATTAAATATAATTTTATATTTGAAACATATGCCCTTTCAGTTGAAGTTGTGTTGTAGTTTCTTGGGAGTGGGTTAATATTGACAGTTAGGGTCAGAAAGAAAGAAAGAGTTACCATGAACTATTACTTATTTGCAGACTACTTGATGAGCAGTAGATTTTTTTAATGCAAAACTGTAGGTGGTTGCCACATTTGTAGATATAGAAGCTGTAGTGAAACAAAATCATACTTCAGATACATAAGTAGTAGTGGATCTTATAAAGTACACCAGTTTGAGGTGAAATAAGTAAGGTTCCAATTTTATTTAAGTTTGGATTTTTTATTTTCACAGTATGCTTTAGGAATTACATAAAAAAATAAGAATATCTCATGCTAATAGTATACACTTTGATGTATAAAGTGTCTGGGTAGTAGTATGTAGTAGAAAAGAAAAACCAGAGAGCAAAACCAAGTGTATTAGAGATGGGATTTCCAGAAGCACTGATGTGACCTTGGAACTTTTACTCTGAAGTTATTAGGCATTTTTGAGAATCTCATCAGTAATCATTGAACTATAACTGACTTTGCTGTGTTGATCTCTGAGCAGCCAAGGTTGCTGCTGAGCTTCATATTACCCACTAGCCCTGCATTGTTGGTGAGAAAAAGGTCCAGCTGCAGTGACCATGAAATGGTGGTGGGCAGTGAGGGGGGTGCACAGCAAGCTCACTACCCTGGACTTCAGGAGAGCAGACTTTGGCCTCCTCAGGGATCTGCTTGGCAGAGTACCATGGGATAAAGCCCTGGAGGGAAGAAAAGCCCAAGAAAGCTGTTAATATTCAAGGATCACCTCCTCCAAGCTCAGGAGCAATGCATCCCAACTAAGAGGAAGTCGGGAAAAAATGCCAGGAGGCCTTCATGGATGAAAAAAGAGCTCCTGGAGAAACTCAAACAGAAAAAGGAAATCTGCAGAGGGTGGAAGCAAGGACAGGTAGCTTGGGAGGAATACGGAGAAATTGTCCAAGCAACCAGGGATGACATTAGGAAACCTAAAGCCCTGATAGAGTTAAATCTGGCCAGGGATGCCAAGGACAACAAGAAAAGCTTCTACAGGTATGTCAGTGATAAAAGGAAGACTAGGGAAAATGTGAGCCCTCTCTGGATGGAAATGTGAGACCTGGTTACCTGGGATTATGGAGACGGCTACGGTACTCAATGTCTTTTTTACCTCAGTCTTCACTGGCAAGTGCTCTAGCCACGCCACACAAGTCACAGAAGGCAGAGGCAGGGACTGGGAGAATGAGGTGGTGCCCACTGCAGGAGAAGATTGGGTCTAAGGTCATCTGAGGAACCTGAAGGTGTACAAATCCATGGGACCTGATGAGATACATCTGCGGGTCCTGAGGGAACTGGTGGGTGAACTTGCTAAGCCACTATCCATCATATTTGAGAAATTATGGCAGTCCAGTAAGTTCCCACTGACTGGAAAAGGGGAAACAAAAGACACATTTTTAAAAAGGGGAAAAAAGGAAGGCTCAGGGAAGGCTCACCTCTGTGCCCGGTAAGATAATGGAGCACATCCTCCTGGAAACTATACTAAGGCATAGGGAAAATAAGGAGGTGGCCAGTGACAGCCGACGGTGGCTTCGCCAAGGGCAAGTCATGCCTGACAAATTTGATGGCCTTCTAGAGTGTGGTTACAGTGTTGGTGGATAAGGGGAGAGCAACAGACATCATCTACCTGGACTTGTGCAAAGCATTGGACACTGACCCACATGACATTCTTGTCTCTAAATTGGAGAGATATGGATTTGATGGATGGACCACTTGGTGGATAAGGAATTGGCTGGATGGCTGCACTCAAAGAGTTGCAGTCGATGGCTCAGTGTCCAAGTGGAGGTCAGTGGTGAGTGACATTCCTCAGGGGTGGATACTGGGACCGGTGCTGTTTAACATCTTTGTTGGCGACATGGACAGTGAGATTGAGTGCACCCTCAGCAAGTTTGCCAGTGATACCAAGCTGTGTGGCGAGGTAAACATGCTCAAGGGGAGGAATGCCATGCAGAGGGACCTGGGCAGGCTTGAGAGGTGGGCCTGTGCAAACCTTTTGAAGTTCTGCAATGCCAAGTGCGAGATCCTTCACATGGGTTGGGGCAATCCCAAGCACAAATACAGGCTGGGCGGAGAATAGGTTGAGAGCAGCCCTAGGAGAAGGACTTGGGAGAGCTGGTTGATGAGAAGCTCAACGTGACCCAGCAATGTGCACTTGTAGCACAGAAAGCCAGTTGCATCCTGGGCTGCATCAGAAGAAGCATGCCCAGCAGGTCAGGGGAGGTGATTCTTCCCCTCTACTCTGCTCTGGTGAGACACCACCTGGAGTACTGCGTCCAGCTGTGGAGTCCTCAGCACATGAAGTATGTGGACCTGTTGGAGTCAGTCCAAAGGAGGGCCATGAAGATGATCAGAGGACTGAATCACCTCTCCTACAAAGACAGGCTGAGAGAGTCGTGGTTGTTCAGCCTCGAGAAGAGATGGCTCCAGGGAGACCTTATAGGAGCCTTCCAGTATTTAAAGGGAGCCTACAGGAAAGATGAGGTGGGACACTTTATCAGGAAATATAGTGCTAGAATGAGGGGTAATGGTTTTAAACAGAAAGAGGGTAGATTTAGATGAGATATTAGGAAGAAATTCTTTACTGTGAGGGGTTGCTGATTGATGAGAAGCTCAACGAGACCCAGCAATTTGCGCTTGCAGCCCAGAAAGCCAACTGCATCCTGGGCTGCATCAAAAGAAGCATGCTCAGCAGGTCAAGGGAGATGATTCTTCATCATCCAGTTATGTGATCAGTTATAAACTATGATGAAAGCGCTAGCAATTATAAGTTGTACTATTTTAATTAGACTAATTTAATTTCAGCTACAGTAAATTCTGAAGGAGGTAATAATTTGAATTAAATTTGTCACAGGGTAATTCAAATTGAATGC
>VUYV01000852.1:52093-62608 GCA_008711295.1 Anarhynchus alexandrinus | reverse complement strand
GACCCCCCCCCCGACTTCTTGCCCCAATCCGGGGGGTACTCACAGAGGGGCCGGGGGGACCAACTCTTCCAGCAGCACCAGGGAAACCAGTAGCACCCTGGAAGGGAGAAAAGCTGAAGTCACCAGGGACCGCGTCCAAGCATCACCTGCCCCCGCCGTGGAGTGGCTCCAGGGGACAGTCCCCTGGACGGGGGCCACCGCAGGGAGCCCCGGGGCTGGTGGCCAGGAGGAAAGCATCCATCCAGGAGGGACCTGGGGCTGATTTCGGTGGTGATGGGGGATAAAGGCAAACCTTCCCCCCCCCGCCCCCCCATTTTCCCCTCTTCTCCACCCCATCTCCATAGGACAAAGCCACCCCATGTCGATGCCATCCCCCCAGACGGTTTTGGGGGTGCAGGGCTGGAAGTGCCTCAGCTGCTCTCTGCCCCACGGTGGGGGGGGACGGAGCGAGACACAGCAGGGGTTAAGCCACCTCGGGGGTGTTTTTGCCTGGAGGGGTCCCCTGGTGACCACAAACCCCCCTCCCCACCATGAGACCGGTACTTACAGGGGGTCCAGCGCTACCGCGAGCACCTTTGGGACCAGGAGCACCAACAGCACCCTGCGGAGGAGGAAGAAGAGGAGGAGAGGGGTGAGCTGCGCCGTGGGGCTGGACCCCAAAGGGGTAGGGAGGGGTTGGGGGGGGGGGCAACTTACGGCGGGGCCAGGAGCACCAGTGGGGCCGGCAGGGCCGGGGGGACCGGCATCACCCTTGGCTCCAGCATCACCAGTTTCACCTTTAGCACCAGGCTGGCCGTCGGCACCCTGCGGGAGAGCGGAGTGGGGTGAGCCAGGGAAGATGGGGGTGTGGGGGGCTCAGCATCACCCCGGCGGGGCAGGATCAGGCCCCCAGAGCAGGGAGGAGCGAGGCCATCGCACTTACGGGGGGGCCAGCAAATCCAGCAGGACCGGGAGGGCCGGGCTCGCCGCGGTCGCCCTAGGAGAGATGGCGAGAACGGTGTCACCCCAGGCAGAGGACGGCCACCCGTGGCCACCGAAGGATGGTCACCCATGGCAGGGCCATTAGCCAGGGTGGGGGGGACACTTACAGGAGCACCACGGGCACCAGTGGGACCAGCAGGACCGGGGGGACCAGCTTCACCCTGGAAAAGGGGAGGAAAACCAAAAAAAAAAAGGATGTCAAGGTTGTGGCGAGGAGGTAGCAGTGGGGACCAGGACACATCGGTCCCCGGAGCGGTGTCCAGCCGGGGGATGGCCCTACCTTGTCACCGGGAGCACCAGCGGGGCCGGGGGGGCCGATGGGGCCGGTCAGACCTCGGAGACCGTCTTTGCCAGGAGCGCCGTCAGCACCTTTGGGACCAGGGTCGCCCTGGGAGAGGCAGATGATGGCGGGTTACCTGGGGATGTCACCTGCGGGAGGGTCACCCCCCCACCCCCCCCTTTTCCCTCTCCCTTTCGCACAGCAGCACTGGGGCAGCGCTGGGTCTGTACCCTCCCCCGGAGAGGCTGCGACCATCCTCATCCTCCTCCTCCCAGGCTCCGGGGACGGGGGAAGAGTGGGGCTCAGCTCCCCGCTGGCAGCAAAGGGACTGTCCCCAAGGGATGGGGACGGAGGTGGCACTGAGCATCCCCTCCCATGGGGGGCTGCTGCCCACCAGCCTTGGCTTAGGGGAGCACATCCAGCCCCGAGCGGGCGATGGAGGGGCCACGGGGGTGACGGGGAGCAGAGGATCAAGGGGGGACAGGAAGGATTTGGGGGGGGACACATACTCTGTCACCCTTGGCGCCTGGCAGGCCGGCAGCACCACGCTCTCCGGGCATACCCTGCAGACCGGGGGGGCCTTGGTTCCCGGGGGCACCGGGAGCACCAGCATCACCCTGGGGGAGAGAGACAGAAAACGGTCATTAGTGACATCCATTAGTGACATCCCGGAGCTTCCTCGGCGCAGCAACACCCATCCCGGCTTCAGTTCCATCCCTGACACAAGGGGGTGAAGCCAAACCCCCTCCCCCTTTACATCTGCACCCCAAAAGCCACCGGCCACGGGTGGTCACCCATCACCCGGAGCGTCCCAACCCGGCGCGGAGCCCAGACCTCGCACCTACCTTAGCACCGTCGTTACCGGGAGCACCGTTAGCACCACGAGGACCTTGGGGACCGGGGGGACCTTGGACGCCGCGTTCACCGGGGAAACCTCTCTCGCCCTGGGGAGGGGAGGCAGGAGAGGGGCCGAGGCCGTCAGTGGGGGGCAGTGGGCACCGGGGGGGGGTGCCAAGAGTCGGTTGGGGAGGGAGTGGGGTTCAACTTACCCTGGCACCGGCGGGACCGGGGGCACCAGCATCTCCGGGGACACCCTGTGCGGGAGGGAGAGGGTGCAGAGTCACGACGGGAAGGGGTGGCCTTGGGGACAGGCGGAGGGGTCCCCTGGACACCCCCGGGGAGGGGGGGGGAGGGAGGGGGTCCCCGCTGCTCCCAGGGGGAGAGGCTGCAGGGAGCACATCGCCCCGGGGGTGCGCTGAGGGACACCCCGGGGGCAGCCCCCAGCCTATGGGGAGAGGGGCTATGAGGAGGGGACAAGGGACAGTGCCACACCACCGCCGCGCTTGCCCGCACTCACCTGCTCACCGGGCTTGCCCGCCTCACCGGGGGGGCCAGCGGGACCTGGCAGACCCTGGGGAGGAAGAAGAGGAATGCTGAGACACCACGGAGGTGGGTGACCAAAAGGGACGAGGGAAGGGGCAACGTCACCCCCCACCCTGGAGGGTTTGTCCCCTGGCGAGGGAAGGGGATGTCCCTCACCTGGAAGCCAGGAGCACCGGCGGGACCTTGTTCACCTCTTTCTCCAGCGGGACCCTGGGGGAGACGGGAGAAGCGTGAGCAGGGGATGGTGGGCTCCTGAGCCCCGCCTCTGGTGGCCAAGCGTGGCTAGGGGTGGCCAAGGATGCGCTGATACTCACGGTGGGGCCGGGAGGACCTTGGGCACCAGCTTCACCATCTTTGCCAGCAGCACCCTGCGGGAGAGGGAGAAGAGGGTGCTCAGAGCACAGCCCCCCCACCGTCAGCCCAGCGATGCCCCCGCGGGACTCCGCACCCCCCCACCCCCCCACACCCCCCCCCAACAAGGTGTGGGGCTGGATGCGGCCGCGGCATCCTTCGAAGGACGGGAGAAGCCGCGGCGAGCTGCCCGCGGCCACGTCACCTCCCCGCTGTCCCCACTCCAAGGCTGCTGGCAGCCACCGGGGCTGGAGTCCGGCCACCTCAACCCGCTGCCATCCTCGGCCTCGGAGCCTTCCCCGGCCCCAGTTCGGCCGCCCCACGTCCCAGCCCAGCCCCACGCCGGGGCGAAGCTCCCCACCGGGGTGTGACCGGGCTGCGGTGAATACTTACGACAGCGCCGGGGGGACCAGGAGCGCCTCTCTCGCCGGGTTTGCCGGGCTCACCCTGAAAACAAAGGAGCAGGCTGAGACCTGTGACAACATCGTGACACCGATGGGCACGACCCTGCAGGCTCGGACGGGCTGGAGGATGCACCAGCGCAGCCCTCCCCGGGGTGGGGGACACACATGTCCCCTGAGCCACCCCCCACCTTGGGTACCTGCTCCACGGGAGCCCCGTGCCCACCCACAGCCACCATCCTGTGTGGTGGCAGTGCCCGGCGAGCGGGAATCCCTCATGGACCGGGGCTCCTGCGTCCACCGGGCAGCAGCATCTCCCGCAACGCCCCCCCCCGCTCACCGCAGCTCCCGTTCACACTCACCGCAGCACCTTTGGGACCGGGGAAACCCATCACGCCGGCTTGACCTCTGGCTCCGGGGGGGCCGGGGGGACCGGGGCGGCCGTCTTGACCAGCGGGACCCTATTATGGGGTGTGGGGGGGGAGGCGAGCATCCCATTAGCGGAGCCCATGGTGGGACAAGGGAGGAGCGGGGCATCGGTGGGTACAACTTACGGGGGGGCCGGTCTTGCCGTCGGGACCGGGGCTCCCAGGGCTTCCAGTCAGACCCTGCGAGGGAGCGGGAGGTGGGTTAGGAGCTCAGAGCTCCAAGAGATGCTCCGGCCAAGGTGAGCATCCCTCAAAGCAGCTTCTCCGCCGGCATGGAGAACGGGGCAGCCGGCGTCCATCCCCGGAGCGGGGTCACCGGCGCCGTGGTCGTGCTGGCCGGTGGCTTGCTGCTCCTTGTAGCCATCCCTGCCACCGTGCCCACCACCCCGCCGCGCTTACCTTGGCACCGGGGAGACCGGGTTCCCCGGGGCGTCCAGCTTCACCAGGAGATCCTTTGGGGCCAACGGGGCCGGGGGAGCCACGCTCGCCGGGGGGACCCTGGGGAGGAGTGGGAGAGGGGACAGAGGTTACCCCAACTGCAGGACATCATCCGGGGATGGGGACCGGAGCCGTGTCACCGGAGGTGGCAGTGGCACAGAGACGGTTTCACCACCACGTGGGGATGGGTGACAGACGTGCGGTGTCCCCACTGTCCCGTTGAGGACGCGGTTTTCTGGCCCGGATGGGCAGGAGGGAGACATGGGCACCTACCTTGGGACCGGCGATGCCATCAGCGCCAGGAAAACCACGGCTGCCGGGAGCACCCTGAGAGGGACAGGAGAGGGGGTCAGCGTGGAGACACGGGGGGACCTCAGGGGGTTTGGGGGCGCAGGGAAGGGACGTGCCGATGTGGCACCTGGCCACCAGCGGGAGCAGCCCGGTGTCCCTGCTGAGATGCTCCACTGGGGACCTCGGTGGGGCATTGGAAGGGGTTGGGGACATCACCACGGGTGGGTGCCTGTCCCCGAGCACCCATGAGGCTCAGCCGCTGGACGTCGGGAGGTGGGAGGAGAGGGATGGGGACAGGGACATGGCAGAGATGGGACAGGGACCGATCCTACTCACACGTTCGCCGGCGGGGCCAGGAAGCCCAGCGGGGCCGGGCTCACCACGAGCTCCTCTCTTGCCTTCTTCGCCGGCTGGGCCGGGGGGACCTTGGACACCAGCGGGACCCTGGAGAAGGAGGTGGAGGGGTGAGCACCCACAGGAGCACCCATGGGAGCCAGGAGGGGCTGAGCCCCCGAGGAAACGTGGAGGGGGAGGGGGGTCACTTACGGGTTCGCCTTTGGCACCAGTGTCTCCCTTGTTGCCTGGAGCACCGGGTTCACCCTGGAGGTGGAAGGAGAGAAGAGGGAAGAGCCGTTTAACACCAGATTGAGGAGCGAAGGGAGCCCTGAGCCGCATCCTGCCCGGCCCCTCAGCAGCAGGGGGGGGTGCTCAGCATCTGTCAGCCCTCAGCACCATCCTGTGCCTGCAGGAGGGATGCCGGAGGAGACGCCTCCAGGTGGGACAGCAGCTTGGTGGAGCAGAAGAAGGGATCCGACCCCGGGGAGGAGGCGGATGGAGGTGTGTGGGGATACTCACGGTGTTACCCTTGGGACCGGGGGCACCGCTGGGACCCTGAGGTCCGGAGGGACCGCGGGCACCGGGGAAGCCGGGAGCGCCAGCAATGCCAGGAGCACCCTAGAAGAGGCAGAGGAGGCGGTGAGGGAGCAGCACAGACCCCCATCCCAGAGCCAGGTTGGGGGGGGTGGGGCGAGGGACACTCACGGTTGCGCCCTTGGCACCGGGTTGACCGTCAGCACCGGGGTTGCCCTGTGGAGAGAAAGAGGAGGAGGAGGGTTATGCCGGGGCTGGCAGGACAGGAGGCCGAAGGACAAGGAGTCGTCGGACGCCACTTACAGCAGGACCAGCAGCGCCAGCAGGGCCGGGGGGACCGGGCTCACCACGGGCACCTTGGGGACCTTCGCTGCCACGAGCTCCCTGGGGACCTGTTTCACCCTGGGGAGGAAGAGGAGGGAGGAAGAGCCGTGAGCACAAGGCTGACGTGGCTGATTTCCCCCTCCACCTGCAGCTCCTTTCCCATGGAAGCAAAGCCAGCAGAGATGCCCACAGGACTTGTCTGGGGACGTCCCCATCTGCCCCACTGTCCCAGGCAGCAGCGAGCCCACGGCACTTCGGGCTTTCTCATTTTTTGGGCCACGTGGGGGAATCCATTCGATGCTCGGTCCTTCTCCCCCACCCCACACTCCCAGTTTCCACCAGTTTCTCCCAGCCACCTGGGAGGAGATGGTCAGGCAGGTCCTACCTTAGCACCAGCAGCACCGGGGAAGCCGGGGGGACCAGCGGGGCCAGTTGGACCCTAGAAGGGAGAGAGTGCACGTGTCAGAGGAGCGATCCCACCTCGCGCAGGAGTTTTCAGGGCAGCAGAGCTCTGGTCCCTGGCCAGGATCTCCCAGCCATGGTGGAGCTGGGATGAGATCTCCCTCTGGAGGAGCTGGAGCTGACACCGGGTGCTGGTGGAGGATGGGTGGGTTTGGCGGGTACTTACGGGAGGACCGGCAGCACCGGGAGCACCGTCGTTACCACGAGCACCCTGTGGGAGAGGAGGCACCCGTTAGCGATGCCCACCGGCAGGAGAGGTGGTCCCCAACACCCCACCCCGGAGCAGGGGATGCTCAGCTCTGCCCGAACCAGATACTCACAGCAGGGCCAGAAGGACCGGGACGGCCTCTCTCGCCGGGAAGCCCACGAGGACCCTGGGGAAGAGGAGAAGACACATTGGAGTCACCAAGAAAGCCATTTTCCCCTTTCAAGACCTCCTCCCATACTTGTGCCTTCCCTGTCCCCACCCTGCTCCTGCCCGCGGTGACATTTCCAGGGGGTTTAACGCCCTCCCACCCCATTCCCTGGGGCATCCTTAGGGAAGCATCCCCAAAGGGTGAGCTGTTTCCCCATCACCTCTCGCCCCAAATCCCCATCCCCTTTTTCTGGCCAAGGCCAGATCCCCGCCATGGTCCCCAGGGACGCCAGCACTCACCATCTGCCCAGGAGCACCGTTCTCGCCGGGGCTGCCGGGCTCGCCCTAGGAGAAAGGACAACATTGAGGGACCTGCTCCGGAGGACAGGCAGCAGCGATGACTTTACCGGGTGACGCTGCCACCGCTCCTCACCTTGGGACCAGCAGGACCGGGCTCACCCTTGGCACCATCCAGACCACTGAAGCCCTGGAGAGCAGGAGAGAGAAGATGGAGGGGGTGGTCAAAAGGGGACTCCCCCCAGCGAGGTTGGGCTCCCCCTTCCCCTAAATCTTGCAAACGTGGGAGGAGGGACTCACTCGGTGACCCTTCATGCCCGGTAGACCGGCGGTTCCTGGGAGACCACGTGCACCCTAGGAGAAAAGGAGAGGTGGTGATGGAGATGCTCAAGGTGGGGTGGGGGGGGCTGTCCCCACACCCCCATTACCCCTGTCCCCAAGGTGTGGGGTCACATCCTTGCTTTGCCACCAGGCAGGCCAAGGTGGGGGTGTCCCCTCCTGTGTCCCCTTGGTGGGGAGCATCTCACCTGGGGGCCGGGGGGACCGCGCTCTCCGGGACGGCCGGGCTTTCCAGCTTCACCCTATGAAGGACAGCAGGTTGGTGGCACGTCCCCAAGCCAGGTAGCTCCTGCTCACCTGGGGGGGGGTGGCAGGACCTACAGGCCCCAAAATAGGGGTGGGGAGGAGACCCCATCCATAGGCCACTTACATCATCTCCGTTCTTGCCAGGGGGGCCAGCTGGACCACGGGGACCCATGGGACCCTAGGAGAGATGCAGGGCAGGGATGAGGATGCTGTGGGTTGATGGCTGTCCCTTGTCACCCTGCCACCCAGCCTGGGCAGCGCCGGGCTCCGGCAGCCCCATTCCCACAGCTCCCGGGCAAGATTCCCCAGCGTGGGGACAGCACGGTCACAGCCAGGACTGGGACCAGGCAGCCTTGTCCCCATCCCCGTGGGACATGAGGAGGAGGTGGCAGGACTCACAGAAGCACCGGGCTCTCCGGGTTCACCAGGGGGACCTTGGAAACCTTGAGGACCCTGCAGGTCAATGAGGAAAAAAAAGGAAAAAACAGGTTAAAAAATGAGAAAATTGGGCCTGAAGACCCCTCTGGCAACGGTGGTGCCCCCCCGTATGGTGGCACAGGGACACGCGTCCCCACGTGTTTCCGTAGCCCTCAGGAAGGGCGGATCACCCCATCCTGCCCTCACCCCATCCCGTCCCACCCGACCTCCCGCCACCGAAGGGTCCCTGGGGCTGCTTGTCCCCAGAGCGAGACGGGAGGAGGAGATACTCACAGGAGCGCCAGGAGGGCCGGGGAGACCGCGGGGACCAGCTGGGCCCTGGGAAGGAGAACGGCAAGTGGCGATGCGGTGGTGCCATGTCACCCTGTCCCCATCCCTGTCCCCATCACCAACCATTCCCTGTCCCCATTGCCACCCCATTGCTGTACCCATTGACAGCCCAACCACCATCCCATTGCTGTCCCCATCACCACCTCATCCGTGTCCCCATCACCACTCTACTCCTGTCCCCATCACCACCCCATACCTGTCCACACTGCCACACTACTGCCACCCCATCCCTGTCTCCATCACCACTCATTCCCTGTCCCCATTGCCACCCCATTCCTGTCTCCCCCATTGCCACCCCATTGCTACCGCATCCCTGTCCTCATCACCACCCATCACTGTCCCCACTGCCACCCCATCCCTATCCCCATTGCCACCCCATTGCCATCCCATCCTTGTCCCCATTGCCACCCCATCCCCACCCCATCCCTGTCCTCATTGCCACCCCATTGCCATCCCATCCTTGTCCCGATTGCCACCCCAGCACCACCCCATCCTTGTCCCGATTGCCACCCATTCCCTGTCCCCATTGCTACCCCATCCTTGTCCCCATTCCCACCCCATCCCTGTCCCCATTACCACCCATTCCCTGTCCCCATCCCTGTCCCCATCGCCCCATCACAGGCCCAGCATCCCTCCCCATCCCTCCCACCTCCCACTCCTTGGCAGCATCCTCAGCGCCGCCGGTACAGGATGCGCTGCCAGCACCTCGCCCAGCTTCACACCTTCCCCTGTCCCCTCTGTGTCCCCCCCCGCCATGGGGACCCAGCCCCCCCCCCCCAGTGCTCACCATGGGGCCGGGCACGGCCATGCCACCGGCTTTCTCGTCGTAGCCATAAGACATTTGAGGAGCGAAGTTCTGCAGGCAGGAGGGAGAGCAGGGGGTGAGCGGGGTGCGGGCAACCCCACGGGGGTCTGCACCGCCGGGGACCCCCCCATACTCACTCCGCCGAGGCCTGGAGGACCTGGAGGGCCTGGGGGTCCCGGGAGGCCAGGCTGTCCAGGGATGCCATCTCTGCCAGGGGGGCCGGGGAGTCCCTGGGGGGGAAGAGAAGAGGAGGGTGAGCCCCAGTGGGATGGGGGTCCTCATGGACCAGGGGAGGGGGGGAGGCCTTGTGGGGGCGATACCCACCCTGTCTCCTTTGGGGCCGGTGTCTCCTTTAGGACCCTATTGGGGAGAGATGGGTGGTTAGAAAAGGGATTCTCCAAAAATAGGTGGGGGATGTCATGGAGTTTGGGGCAGGGGGGGCAAGGGAGCCCTTACCTCTACTCCAGCGCTTTCTGGGTAGACAGGGGAGGCTGCGGGAGAAAGGACGGGCGTTTAGAGGAGCTGAGTGTGACCCACCACCCCACTCAACCCCCACGCATCCCACCGCCCCGACACCCCGGGGGAAGGATGCTGAGCTGGGGCAGGATCCAGCCCCGCTGCTCCCTGGGGACCACCAGCCTGCGCCAGGCTGGGACCGGGGAGTGGGGGGGTTGTGGGGACGGACCAGGGGGGGAACGGGACACGAGACGGTACCGTCGGTGTCGGGACAGATGGGGCAGCACTCTCCGAAGGGGATCTCGGCGTTGGGGCAGTCGGAGGTGTCCTCGCAGATCACCTCGTCGCAGAGGATGTTGCCGCTGTCGCAGACGCAGATCTGGCAGGGTTCGGGTTTCCACACATCCTTGTCGTTGTACGTTAGCCCATCCTGTATGCAGCTTCCAGTTTGGACTGGGAGAAGAATGGTAGGGCAGGAGGGGGGGGGGAAGCGTCAGGGCAGCCGCCACACGGGCTCTTCTCTTGCTCTCTCCTCTCCCTCCATCCCTCCCCCCCCCACTTCTTCGTGCTCCTGCAACGTTTCTCCCTTCATCTGGTTCTCATCAGCCCATCGCGGTGACACAGGAAAAGCACCACAATAAACTCTTCCCACATACGCTGGAATTTAAACAAAACCCTCCAGCCCGTTCCTACGTCCCGCGGCGGATGGGGGCCAAGGCAAATACCCCCGCGGCGGGCAGGGGGGGTGACACTGGGGGTCCCCACCGCCCGCCAGGGGACGGGGATAGGGATGGGGATTGGGATTGGGATGGGATGAGTGGGACGGGGCGGGTTGGCCCCAACGTCTGGGTTGAAATTAGATCCAGGCGGCTGCGGGATATGGCTGGATGAGGCCAGATGGATCGGGGAATAAGAGTCCGGAGACGGGAGGCAGGCGGGGGCTGGCGTGGGGAGGGCAGGGCGGCGCGCCAGGGCCCGGGGCTGGCCCCACGGTGGGGAAGTGGGGGGGGTCCTCGGGAGGGGATGTTGGGGGGGGGGGG
>VUYV01000851.1:75220-86855 GCA_008711295.1 Anarhynchus alexandrinus | reverse complement strand
CCCATCTCTTAATTAATAGGGGGGTCTCCTTCCATCGCCCCCCTCCGGGTGGGGGGT
The DNA here is from genome assembly GCA_008711295.1 of Anarhynchus alexandrinus. NCBI lineage: Eukaryota > Metazoa > Chordata > Aves > Charadriiformes > Charadriidae > Anarhynchus > Anarhynchus alexandrinus. The sequence continues at coordinate 86,798 of VUYV01000851.1, read as the reverse complement.
GTGGAGCCTGGGGCCCCTTCCCTTGTCTGAGCGGCGCAGAGCTCAGCCGGGCCCCTTCTGGCTCTACCGGCCGCTAATTACTCCCCCTTTGCTCTCTCATTACAGGGGGGAGGGAGCCGCGGCCCCCCGCGCCCACCCCCGGCACCTCGGTGGGACCCAGCGTCACCCAGGGATTGTCTCCCCCCCCCCCCCCCGGCTCGTCCCAGCACCAGCGGCACCGCGGCGGTTGCCCGGCCAAGGGGGGCAAAGGGTGATGGCGCCCGAGTCTGAGACCCCGACAGCCCCGTGTCACTGTCACATCATGCCTGGCGGGATGGGGACACCATGGGGGACTTCCCACGTGCAGGGGACTGAGGGGCAGGATCTGTCCTGGGGCTGGGCAAGAGGGGGTGTCCGTCAGATGAGCACCCAGGGGTGCTCATCTAGGGGTGTCCATCCAGGGGTGTCCATCCAGGGTGCCCATCTAGGGGTGTCCATCCAGGGGTGCCCATCCAGGGGTGCCCATCTAGGGGTGCCCATCCAAGAGTGTCCATCCAGGGTTGGCCATCCAGGGGTGCCCATCTAGGGGTTCTCACCCAGGGGTGTCCATCCAGGATGCCCATCTAGGGATTCTCACCCGGGGTGGCCATCTAGGGTGCCCATCTAGGGGTGCCCATCCAGGGGTGTCCATCCAGGGGTTCTCACCCAGGGGTGTCCATCCAGGGTGCCCATCTAGGGGTGTCCATCCAGGGGGGTCCATACAGGGTGCCCATCTAGGTGTTCTCACCCAGGGGTGGCCATCTGGGGTGCCCATTCAGGGGTGCCCATCCTTAGGTGTTCATCCCAGGGTGCTCTTCCAAGGATGCAGGTCCAGAGATGCCCATTCAGGGGTACCCATCTATTGGTGCTCATCTAAGGGTGCTCATCTAGGGGGGCTCATCTAGGGGTGTCCATCCAGGGTTGTCCATCCAGTGGTGTCCACCCAAGGGTGTCCATCTAGGTGTGCCCATCTATTGGTGCCCATCTAGGTGTGTCCAGCTAGGGGTGCTCATCTAGGGATGCTCATCCCAAGATGTTCATCCCAGAGTGCTCGTCCAAGGGTGCTGGTCCAGGGATGTCCATCTGGGGTGCCCATCTATTGGTGCCCATCTGTTGGTGCTCATCTAGGGGTGCTCATCTAGGGATGTCCATCCAGGGGTGGCCATCCAGGGGTGCCCATCTAGGGGTGCTCATTCAGGGGTGCCCATCTAGGGGTGTCCAGCTAGGGGTGCTCATCTAGGGATGCCCATCTCAACGTGTTCATCCCGGAATGCTCTTCCAAGGGTACTGGTCCAGGGATGCCCATTCAGGGGTGCTCATTCTGGGGTGCCCATCTAGGAATGCTCATCCAGGGCCACCCATCTAGGGGTCCCCATTCAGGGGTTCCCATCTAGGGGTGCTCATTCAGGGGTCCTCATCTGGGGATGCCCTTCCTAAGGTGTTCATGCCAGGGATGCTCACCCAAGGGTGCCCATCCACGGGCCCCTGGCCAGCGCACCCACCCGAGGCGACTCGTCTAGGGGCACCCACCCAGGGATGCCCACGGACCGGGGGTCCCCCCCCAGCGGCCACCCACCCAGGGATGCCCGAGGTTGCCGTCGGGGCCCCGGTGGGGCGGCGGGAGGAGCCGGGCTCGGTCACCTCCCCCCCCGTGGGAGGAGCCAGGCGGGATCCGCGGCCGGGCAGGAGCCGGAGGCAGCGCGGAGCTCTCAAAACCACCGGACAGCAGAGCTGCCCGCTGCCGGGGCCGCCGCCGGTGCCGCTCCCGGTGCCGCCGCCGCGGGAGCTGCCCGCGCCCCCGGGGCTGGAGGGGCACCATGCGCCCGGGCAAGTGACAGCGGCGACTCGCTCCGGTGTGCAGGTAAGGGACCCCCGGGGGTGCGGGGGGACCCGAAGAGACGTGTCGGCCCCTTCCGACGGGGCTCCGCCACCCCTCGGTGTTCCCGGTTCCCCGGGCGACCCTCCGGGACGGCGCGGAGGGCTCTGCCCCGACGGCGGAGCAGCGGAACCCCGTCCCGGGGCGGGGGGGGCTCTACCGGGGGTGTCGGGCGGAGGGTGGGATGGAGCCGGCGGCACCGAACCCCAGCCGCCCCCCCCGGCTCCCCGCAGCCGTCGGGGATGGAGCCGCAGCCCCGGAGCCGGGCGGGGACCCCCGTACTGGGGGGGTCTGCCCCGACACGGAGCCGGGCACTGGCCGGCAGTGGGTCCGGCCACCCCCGGCCATGCTGGGGAGAAGGGGGACAGCTTTCGCTGGGGATGGAAGTGATGAAGGTGAAGGAGGTGATGAAGGACCTGCCACAGCCCCCGGCTTTTGTTTCTCCGCTCCCGGAGGGGGCAGCCCCTTCCCCAGCGAGTCCTGCCCGGGACCCCAACAGGGTGGAAACCAGCGTCCCCCGCCTTCCCCCCACTTTTCCAGGACCGGGTGGATGCTGCAGGGCTGCCCGTGAGCGGATTCCGCCTCCCCCAAATATCAGTGCATCCCCTCTCCCCTGCCCCAGTTGGCTGAGGGTGGGACTGGGACCAGGACCATAAGTGGCACTGGGAGCTCTGGGCAGCCCCGGGGTTCAGGACTCAGCCGACACCGGTGTCCCCATAACCACCTCGCTGGCCGCGCTGGAGCTGATGGAGCAGCTATAGGGTTTTTAATCCGCCCTGCAGCCGGAGCCCACCGGGTCCGCGTACAGCTGGGCCACATCCTGCTGCGTTCCCAGGCAGGACGTGGTGCAGAGATCTCAAGCAAATCCTAATTTTCATGGTCTTTTGGGGGGTTTCTTCTCCCTCCCGCCCCTCTGCGTGATGAATTCCCGGCCCCAGCTGCCCATTTTGTCCCTGGCTCTTGTGCCAGCATCTTTCCCGCACCCTCTTCCCCAACCTTCTGTGTTTCTTCTGCCTCGGGTGGCCCCATCCGGGGTCAGGATCTTCGTACCAGGGGCTGTGGAGGGCCGGAGTCGGTCACGCTTTGTCCTGACCCAACTCTCCTCCTCTGAGGGATTGAGCCTTTTGGAAGGAAACCAGCAGAGGGTTGAAACCAAGTTCCTGGTCCTGCGGGAAAAGAGAAGGAATCGAACCCATTTATTTTGGGACGGGCGCTCAGTGCCCGGTGGCGCAAAGGGTGAGCAGCTCCCTCTGTTCCGAGCTGAGCCATCCCTACTTGAAAATTAAACTTTTTGGCTACAACAGGATTATTATTATTATTATTATTATTATTATTATTATTATTATTATTATTATTATTATTATTATTATTTTCCCCTGCAGTGGGTTTCTCCATTCAGACAGGGCGGGATGGAGATGTTTGAAAATGAAAGGTGTCCAAAATAAGGGGCTGGACAAACTTCCCATTTCACAGTGGGTTCCCACCCTCTCCTTACCTGGGAAACCTGGAAACTACCAAAGTGACTTCACCAGGCAATTCCCTCTTTGTCTGCTTCCCTCCCCCCCTTAAAAAAAAAAAATCAATATTCTGGAGAAAGAGAGCAAAACCCCTAAAAATTCAAGCTGGATTTCCAAAGAGACCACCTTCTAAAATATTTCCAGGGGAATACTGCGCCGCGAAGCGTAGGGAAAGGGGGAAGACGCTGGGCTCCCCTCTGGAACAGAGCCCCCGACCTGCAGATTTCCTTCTGGGATGGATTCTGGCGCGCAGGAGCAGCGAGGGATGGGAGCTGCGGGCAGGGATGCTGCGGTGGGGGTCGGTTCCCAAGGATGGAGTGAAAGTAACCCTCAGCCTGAGGTTTTGGGGCAGATCTGAGCCCTTCCTGGGCTGCTCACACTGCAGAAAGCGGGTGCAGCCCTGTGGTCCCACTGGGATGCTGTCAGAAGGTGTTTGGACCCGCTCCATCTGGGCTCAGCCAGACCCATCCAGTTGTCCAAAAAAAATGGTCCTTCACCTTCACCCACCGGATTTCCAAGCATCCGACAGACCCCCTCTTACTCTGCCGATGAGTTAATTGGGGCCACGCGGTCCTCCGGGGCTCCGATGGCCGTACGCAGCAATTAACACCCTAATCCAGCCCGCGAGCCCCATCCCGCGTATTAAAAGTGGGATTTTCCACATGGGGTGGAGAGGGGCGGCGGAGCCGGGGCTGGGGCAGCACACTTTCCGCAAAGCTGCTTAGACGCTAAGCTTTATTAAATGAGTCAGGCACGATGACAGGATTTTGGGGAGGGGGGGGGAGGAGGGGGTGTGGAGCTGATTAACGTGAAACCCCGACTGGTTTGTGGCGGTGCGACTGCGTTCGTTACGGCAGAGGGAAACGAAGGTTGAAGCAAATGTGCTCAGGGTTAGAAGAGCTCAGGCAGAGGAAGATCTGCTGAGGAGGAGGACCTTCACTTTCACGCTGCCTTTTGCCACCCGCGATGTGACGGTCGGGGTGGAAGCCGCGAGGGGAGGGACTCGTGAGTGGGAATAACCCCCAAATGGGATTGTTGGAAGCCCTCAGCCCTGGAAAAGAGCTGCTGGGCCCCAGGGAGAGGCTTCAGTGGCACCCCCAAAAGAATTCAGGAGAAATTATTGGAGATAGATAAATAGACAGGTGATGGATGAACAGGTTCTGCGGGTACCATTGATGGGCAGAAAGCAGTTGATGCCCCTGGAAGATGGTTTTCACCTCAGTTCCTAATGCCCTCAGCATGTTGAGTGACTCTCCCGCTGGAATTGGTTGACATCTCCTTGTCCCTTTGTTGCAGAGATCGGAGATGACCAAGACGTACGCCAAACCCAAAGAGATGGCGGAGCTCGTGAGCACCCAAGCCTGGATGGACGAAACGTTGGGCTCCAAAGATGAGCTGAAGGAAGAGGACAGCAGGCAAGGTCCTTTCGGATTGATGTCTGGCCTGAATGAAGAGCACGACAGCATCGAGGAAGAAGAGGAGGAAGAGGATGATGGGGAAAAGCCGAAGAGAAGAGGACCAAAGAAGAAGAAAATGACCAAGGCGAGGCTGGAGCGGTTCAGGGCCCGGCGGGTGAAGGCCAACGCCCGGGAGCGCACGCGGATGCATGGTCTGAACGATGCTCTTGACAACCTGAGGCGGGTGATGCCCTGCTACTCCAAGACTCAGAAATTGTCCAAGATTGAGACGCTGAGGCTTGCGAGGAACTACATCTGGGCTCTGTCTGAGGTGCTCGAAACGGGGCAGACTCCTGAAGGGAAGAGCTTTGTGGAGATGCTCTGCAAGGGCTTGTCCCAGCCCACCAGCAACCTGGTGGCTGGCTGTCTGCAGCTGGGACCGCAGACCTTGTTCCTGGAGAAGCATGAAGAAAAGTCCCCGGTGTGTGAATCGGCCATATCCAGCCACTCCTTCAGCTACCAGTCCCCGGGGCTCCCAAGCCCACCCTACGGGACCATGGAAACCCATCTGCTGCATTTAAAGCCCCCGACCTTCAAGAGCTTGGTGGATGCTTCCTTTGGAAACCATCCCTCTGACTGCACCACTCCCCCCTACGAGGGTCCCCTGACGCCGCCCCTGAGCATCAGCGGGAACTTCTCCTTGAAGCAAGATGGCTCTCCAGACCTGGATAAATCCTACACCTTCATGGCCCACTATCCCTCGGTCAGCCTGGCTGGAGCGCACGGACATGCCTCTCACTTCCAAAACACAGTGCCCCGCTACGAGATCCCCATAGACATGAGCTATGAGTCCTACCCCCACCACGTGGCCGGGCCTCAGCTCAACGCCATCTTCAATGAATAGCAAAGCAGAGTCAGACCCAAATTCTTGACGCGGAGAGAAGTTCAGCCGTGTCGCGGAGCTGTTTCTAGAGCAGACACAACTGGAGCGAGGATATCGCCGCTACGGGGTGAGAGACTTCTGAGCATCTCTGCAGGTCGTCGCTGTGGAAGGTCCAGTTGGCCCTCCTGTCCTCTCCCAACACGTCTGCACTGGTGCCACCTTGCTGACTCCCGAGCTGTCCCCAGGAGCCCCGTGAAGCCTTCCCGACAGCTGAACTCTGAGCGGCCGTCGCTGAGAGCTGAGCCGTTGCCTCCCGCTCCCTCTCTCCCCCAGAGATGCTCGTGAAGGTGGCTTCACCCTGCAGGACTTTCTACCTGAACGCACTCCAGCACTTGGGACCGTCCATCGCCAAGACGTTGTGGCTCCTTTTCCTCCCTCCTTGGGGTGGTGGGGCATGGGCACACCTCTGTCTCGCATCAGGTGGAGACAACCCCCTCCTGCCCCTTGGGATGACCGGTTCCCCTTCCACACGCTCTCATGGGGTCATGGTTTTCCCAGTTCAGCCATGGCCGGATGGGCTGGCAGAGGTGGGAATGATCTCGACCGCTTGCAGAAGACCAACACGGTTGCTCTTCCTTGAAGCTTCCCACCCAACGGAGAACCTTATCTTTGCTGCCACCGTATCATCCAGGGACGGCATGGTCCAGCCAGGCTCAGAGCTTCTCCGCGGTGGTCCCTCCACTGCTCTCCTCCTGCGCTGAGCCCTGCTGCCCGTCCTCTTCTGAGCCTCACACCTCACCTGTGACCTACAACCAGCATGAGCTTATCAGCCCACGGCTCTTGAAACCTCGTTAAGGGAGCGTTGGTCTTTCAGAGCACAAATATCCCGGCTGGAAGAGGAGCTCTCAGCTGAACCCTTGCTCCTGACTAAGGCCAACGTCTTCTCACGGTTTGTAACGTTATTTATCATTGATCCATGTCCTGAAGACCTCCTGCCAAAAGAAGTGTGTCTTAATTTCCCGGTTTATTTATTATTTACCGTGTGTGGGCNTTCCCAGTTCAGCCATGGCCGGATGGGCTGGCAGAGGTGGGAATGATCTCGACCGCTTGCAGAAGACCAACACGGTTGCTCTTCCTTGAAGCTTCCCACCCAACGGAGAACCTTATCTTTGCTGCCACCGTATCATCCAGGGATGGCATGGTCCAGCCAGGCTCAGAGCTTCTCCGCGGTGGTCCCTCCACTGCTCTCCTCCTGCGCTGAGCCCTGCTGCCCGTCCTCTTCTGAGCCTCACACCTCACCTGTGACCTACAACCAGCATGAGCTTATCAGCCCACGGCTCTTGAAACCTCGTTAAGGGAGCGTTGGTCTTTCAGAGCACAAATATCCCGGCTGGAAGAGGACCTCTCAGCTGAACCCTTGCTCCTGACTAAGGCCAACGTCTTCTCACGGTTTGTAACGTTATTTATCATTGATCCGTGTCCTGAAGACCTCCTGCCAAAAGAAGTGTGTCTTAATTTCCTGGTTTATTTATTATTTACTGTGTGTGGGCGGGGGGAGGGGGTTTCTAATTTATTTCCTTCCATTTTACATGAAATGTGGAATGCGCTAAACAACCTCCTCATTTTCCAGTCGACTTCCAAGTGCTTAGTTGGAGTTAGCTTTGTGGAGACGTGTGGTTTTTGCAGTGCCCTTGCTCCAGGATTATTTATTAGCCATTATTTATTTAATTTATTTTCTTCCTGCCCTCGCGGTCTCGTTTCTGCGGGCGAAACCACGGATTTAACCAAGTGGTTACGTATTTAATGTCGGACTACAGATTTAACACGGCCGTTTCTCGGATTTTGGAGGCTGATCGTGCCCGGCACCTCCCAACTCGCCCCTTCTCTTTCTACGCGAGCAATAACTTTTAAAGGCTATGCAACTATTTTTGTGGTTCAAGAAAATCCAGGCAACTATTTTTGACGTCCCGCCGGCCTCGCGAGCCCGGTTGGCCAAACCTCCCCATTTTGCAGAGGTGTTTTGTATAGAGTTGGCAATTTGGAGATGACTCGAGCTCCGGAGGTCCCTGCCCGACCCCTGGGTCCTGCGGCATCTTCCCTTTTGTACTGAGAGCAAATGTTTATCCTTTTGTAAAGAAAGCAGATTTGGGGTTTTTAGCTCAAATAAAGTTGTGGTCTTGTTTCACGCAGTGTCGCCCCGGGGCTGTTGTCTCCTTTTCTGTGGTCTTCAGCGTAGTGGTGGTGAGGAGTTGCCTGGGGACAACCGGAGGGTCTGATCCTCCTCCGTGCTGGGGTCCAGCTGGGACTCCTGCCCTTGGGACTGGGCTCCATGGGCTGCTGCTGGTGGCTAGTGCTGGCCATGGGACCAGCACTGGCCGTGGGACCAGCACTGGCCATGGGGCTCCCTGGGAAGGTGGTCTCTGGCCGTGGGACCAGCACTGGCCATGGGGCTCCCTGGGAAGGTGGTCTCCAGAGGTGTGGAGGGGGTGGTGGTGATGGTGGTGGCCTCGGTGGAGGTGGGGTGCATTTAACACGGAGCTGCTGCTCTGCCCCGTCTGTTCCCGGGGTGCCCCTCCCGAGCACACGTGTAGAGACACGCGCGGACGTGCACAGCCACACACGTGTGCTGCCCCAGACACGCGCACGTGTGCTCCTCCACGGATGTGGGCGTCCTGACTTCACCCCATCCAAGCCATCGCCCCTACGGCGAGCGGGGTGTGCATGACGCGGTCCCCGCAGCACCCACGAGTCCTCCTTTCCCGGCTGCGCTAAACCCCCCTTCTCCCCCTCCCTTCCCCCCGAAACAGCTTCTGGCGGCCGTGGGGGCCTCTCCTCCCGCAGCCCCTCGCGTGGGGACCCCGCGTTCCACGTGTCCTCGCACACCTCAGTGCCTCTCCGTCCCCAAACCCCGCGCGCCGGCTGCTGCCGGGAGCCCGGTGGGAGCCGCCGAGTGTCTCGTCCCCGCAAGCTGTGCCCGGCACACGGCTGCCGCTGCCCCGCGTGGGGTGAGGGCGGGGGGGTGGGGGGTCTCTGGGGGGACCCACAGCTGCAGCCGGGCGGCGAAGGGCTGGGGGAGACGCTGCGGCCCCGAGCGGGGACGGGGCTGAGCCGCAGGGCGGGAATGAGCTGGGCAGGGGGTTGGCGAGGAGAGGAGACCTCGTGTGTGTGTGTGTGTGTTTTGTGTCTCCAGGGAAGGGGGGAGCATCTGCTTTGGGGAGGGGGATGGGCTGGGGGTGCTCCTACCTGGGGATGCTCCGACCTGGGGTGCTTCTATTTGGGATGCTCCTACTTGGGATGCACCTACCTGGGGATGCTCCTACTTGGGGATACTCCTACTTGGGGATGTTCCAACCTGGGGATGCTCCGAACTGGGGTGGTTCTACCTGGGGATACTCCTACTTGGGATGCCCCAACCTGGGGTGCTCCTACCTGGGGTGCTCCTACCTGGGGATACTCGAGGATGCACCAACCTGGGGATGTTCCTGCTTGGGGTGCTCCTACTTGGGGATGCTCCTACCTGGGGATGCTCCTATCTGGGGTGCTTCTACCTGGGAATACTCCTACTTGGGATGCTCCTACTTGGGGATGCTCCTACCTGGGGATGCTTCTACTTCGGGATGCTCCTACTTGGGGATGCTCCTACCTGGGGATGCTCCGACCTGGGGATGCTCCGACTTGGGATGCTCCTACCTGAGGTGCTTCTACCTGGGGATACTCGAGGATGCACCAACCTGGGGATGCTCCTTCCTGGGGATGCTCCTACTTGGGATGCTCCTACTTGAGGATGCACCAACCTGGGGATGCTCCTTCCTGGGGATGCTCCAACCTGGGGATGCTCCAACCTGGGGATGCATCTACTTCGGGATGCTCCTACTTGGGATGCACCTACCTGGGGATGCTCCTACTTGGGGATGCTTCTACTTGGGATGCTCCTACCTGGGGATGCTCCAGCCTGGGGATGTTCCTGCTTGGGGTGCTCCTACTTGGGATGCACCTACCTGGGGGTGGTCCTACTTGAGGATGCTCCTACCTGGGGACACTCCTACCTGGGGATGCTCCTACCTGGGGATACTCCTACCTGGGGATACTCCTACTTGAGGATGCTCCTACCTGGGGATGCTCCTACTTGGGGTGCTCCTACCTGGAGATACCCCTACTTGGGATGCTGTTATATGGGGATACTCCTACTTGAGGATCCACCAACCTGGGGATACCCCTACTTGGGATGCTCCTACCTGGGGATGCTCCTACCTGGGGATGTATCTACTTTGGGATGCTCCTACCTGAGGATGCTCCTACTTGGGGATGCATCTACTTAGGGATGTTCCTATTTGGGATGCACCTACCTGGGGGTGCTCCTACTTGAGGATCCACCAACCTGGGGATACCCCTACTTGGGATGCTCCTACCTGGGGATACCCCTACTTGAGGTTGCACCTGCCTGGAGATGGCTCTTACCGTGCCCTGGTCCATACCGTGGGCTGGGCATTACTGCAGCCTGTGGAAAGGGGCAGCCCCTTCCCAGCACGTACGCACAACATATATACGCACGTGCACACTCAAAACACGCCAAGACTTACACACGTGTGCACACAGGGACAGCCGCGTGCACAGATACGGAGGCACAACATCTGTGCGTGCGCACACACACACAGCCACAACCCTCCTGCGCAGTGTCCCCCACGGCCACGCACAAATGTGCGCACAAACCCGCACCCTGCACACCGACACACACGCACACGTGTGCACGCACCCACACTATGGCAACGTTACCCCCTCACATCCCCCCCAGTCCCGATGCTCTGGGAGCAGTGGTTTGAGGACAGCGGCCGGCTGCCTGCTGGTGCCCGGGGTCCAGCTGTGCCCCTGGCCCCCCCGTGGCCCTTCCCTCGCTGGCCGGTGGCCAGTCCCCTCTCGGTGCCAGGTCCCCCCGGGCGCGTGTGCGCCCGACAGCAGGGGACTCGCCCCTTCCAGCAACCCCGACCCGTGCCAAGAGGGCAGAGAGCTGCGCCAAATTGGGGCAAACGCTGCCCTGCTCCCGCGGGGGGCTGCGCGTGTGTGCAGGGGCGTGCGAGAGCACAGCTGCCCCCCCCCCCCTCCCCGGTACGCGTGTGCGCGGGGGGCGAGGGAATACCCTTGTGCGTGCCCGTGAGGAGCTGTGGGGTCGTGGCTCCACTGGCTGCCACTTGGGTTTGTCTAAATGCCCCGTTGTCCCCCACCCCGGGGAGGTTTCGGCGAGGAGCTGAGACCTGGCGCGCTCGCTGCACCGCACGCACCCCCAGCACTGCCGCAGCCCGGGAGCCCCGATGGGGCAGGTCCCTTTTGCCCCCCCCTGGGTGGCCCAGGTGGGGGTCCCTCTCTGCCCCACGCCTCGGTGGGTCCCTGCAGCCCCCACTTCGCTCTTTCGCGGCACGGGGGGAGGATGGGAGAGGTCCCACAGCCCCCGGGGGTGGGGAGGGAAATGGGGCAGGCAGGGGCTGGATGTGGGGAAGGGCAGGTGGGGAGGCAATGCCGCTTCTCCCCAGCCCTAGTGAGGACCCACAGAAACGCTGGGGAGGAGGGGGTGCCCAGGAGCTGAGCCCCGGGAGTGAGTCCATCAGCTGCACTTCTGTAGCCTTAATTAGCATCGAGGACAAAGGAGCCCTTGTTAAAAACTCTCCTCTGCCCATCTATTGGCACAGCTGAGGTTGGAGGATGCTCCTTCTCCTGGAAGAAGGACTGGGGAGTATTGGGGGCCTCCAATGGTCCATCATCTCCTTGGGCTACTGCATGGGGTTATTAAACATTGGAATAGGCTGCCCAGAGAGGTGGTGGATTCACCATCCCTGGAGGTGTTTAAGAAAAGGGTAGATGAGGTGCTTAGGGACATGGTTTAGAAGTGGGTGGG
>VUYV01000851.1:3864-15005 GCA_008711295.1 Anarhynchus alexandrinus | reverse complement strand
AGGAAGAAATTGTTGGCTGTGCGGGTGGTGAGCCCCTGGCGCAGGTTGCCCCGAGAAGCTGTGGCTGCCCCATCCCTGGAGGTGTTCAAGGCCAGGTTGGACGGGGCTTGGAGCAACCTGGGCTGGTGGGAGGTGTCCCTGCCCGGGGCAGGGGTTTGGAACAAGATGATCTTGAAGGTCCCTTCTAACCCAAACCATTCTGTGATGCTATGATTTTACAAATAAGGCAGCCCCACTCCGTGCTGGTCTCCCTGCCTGTCTCAGAGTGGCTCGGGGACGTGGTTCCCCGAGCAAAGGGGAGACCCCCCACTTACCCATGGGGTCGTAGAGCGTGGCGTCGAGCCTCATGAACTCCAACAGATGCTCCAGGATCTTCTCCGGCGTCCCCGCCATCACGAAGTACCTGGTGGGCAGAGCACCGGGCCCATCAGGGAAGGATGCGGCAACCCCAGCTGTGGGCAGGGCCACCACACCAGGCCACCGGGCCACTTGGCGCAGCTGCTCAGCACGGCCTGGCATCCCTGTCCCACCAGCAGACTCCTCCAAGAGAAGCCAGAGAGCGGCAGAGGAGGCAGGGGGACAGGCAGCACCGCCGGCACGGCTGCAAGGAGGGACAAGGACATGCTGCTGTCACCTGCTGCTCCGTGCCGGCTGGTTGCTGCCACCCTGTAGGTTCTTCTGTAGGACGAGCACCACCTTCCCGTGCTCCTTCAGGCGCATGGTGTTGGCCTCCACATCCTGGAGAGCAAAACCAGCCATCAGCCCAGCTCGGATCCATCAGGGGACCCCCGGCTGGCTGGTTGCACCCCAAAACCCCATATTGGCAGGCAACGAAGTGTCCTCCCCTGCGGCCACCATGGAGGGTGCACGGTGTGTCCCCGATGGGATCCAGCACCCCAACGAGCCCCCTGCCCACCTTGAGGATGTGGTTGAAGTCCTGCTTGTCCACCCGGAGGAAGTGGCAGTTGTCCTCTCGCAGGATGATGGTGGCCGCGCGGGGCGCGTCGTTCACCAGCGCCAGCTGCCCAAAGTCGTCCCCCTCGTGCAGGGTGGCCACCAAGCCCTGGGTAGGGTGGGGAGAGGCATGGAGGGTGAGGGATGGAGGGGGGGAAGCCCTCGTCCCCACGGCGGGAGAGTGACACGGGGTGTCTGGAGAACCCCGCTGCGCCAGGACGCACCTACCTTGCCGTGGGTGACCACGTTCACCGAACCCTTCCAGATGATGTACCACGACGTGCCTTTATCTCCTTGGCTGAACACTGCAGGGGAAACGGGGGCAATCTAGCAGCCAAAAAGGGGGTGACCCCAAGCATCCCTCTCCAACCCCCCCAATCCTGAGCCCCCAGCCCAGGCGAACGCGGCGAGTGCCCCAGTTCCCCCCCCATCCCTGGTCCACCAAGAGCCAGCAGGAGCAGCCACACTGAAGGCAAAGGCTCCAACCGTCCTTCCCCGGACTGGGGACCCTCTCCCGGGGGACCGGGCAGCCCCCCACGGCTCCTGGGGCACACGATACTCACGCACGGTGCCCGCTCTCTGGTGCGACTCGAACATCAGCACAGCCGCCAGCTCCCGCTTCACCTGCGGCAAGAGGCAACTGCCATCAGTGGGACCCCGGTGAGGAGGGGACACGCGTAGGCATGGGGTGGCAAAGGAGCCCAGGGAGGCTCGCAGAGGGCCAGAAGAGGGTGCCCAGATGGGAAGCGATGGGATGGAGGTGGATTTTTCACTTTGAGGGTGGTGAGGCACTGGCACAGGTTGCCCAGAGAGGTTGTTGAGGCCCCATCCCTGGAGGTGTTCAAGGCCAGGCTGGAGGTGGCCTTGGGCAGCCTGGTGTGGTGGGAGGTGTCCCTGCCTATGGCAGGGGGGTTGGAACTCGATGGTCTTCAAGGTCCTTTCCAACCTAAACCATTCTATGAGTCTATGATTTTGGGGAAGGACTTTTTACTGGGGCATGGAGTGATAGGACGATGGGGAATGGCTTCAAACTGGAAGAGGGGAGATTGAGATGAGATCTGAGGAAGAAATTGTTGGCTGTGAGGGTGGTGAGCCCCTGGCGCAGGTTGCCCCGAGAAGCTGTGGCTGCCCCATCCCTGGAGGTGTTGAAGGCCAGGTTGGACGGGGCTTGGAGCAACCTGGGCTGGTGGGAGGTGTCCCTGCCCAGGGCAGGGGGTTTGGAACTCGATGATCTTCAAGGTCCTTTCCAACCTAAACCATTCTATGATTCTATGATTTGGGGACCAGCAGCAGTTTGGGGACGTACACACGTCCGGCGGGGGAAGCAGAGCACAGCCGCACTCACCGAGTTGGAGAGATGAGCCACGGCTTTGATGTGGAGGAGCTCCTCAAATATGAGTTCCAGCTCGTCCTCTGTGCGCTGGGCAGGCCTGGGAGGGGAGCGGGGGGTGAGTGGCCACCCGTGTCCCCTCTCCCCACCACCTCCCGGGGCGCAGACACCCCTCTCCAGGCACAACCCCGTGGCCGGGCAGCGTCTTTCAACACCCTCTGAGAGCCGCGGAAGGGACGCTCGGGTCACCCCATCCACCTCAGCCCCTTTGGTGCTCCAGACCCCGGGGTGGAAATGACCCCCCCCGGTGTCCCCTCCGCGGCCCCTGTGGGGTGCCCACGGTCACTCACGGCTTGCGCAGGGCCATGGTGAGCAGCGCGTCGGGACCCAGCTGGGCCAGAAATGCCACCGCTTCCAGCAGCTCCTCGGCATCCCGGAACCCGGCGCCGGGCTCGGGGCTCAGCTCCAGCTCGGCAAAGCGGTAAAACTGCGTATCCTTGTCCTGGAAATGCCACTCCTGCTTCACTGCGGGGGGGGAGAGCGCCACGAGCTCGGCCGTGCGCCCACGGGAGACCCACGGGGTGCCACATGCGCCCATGGGAGACCCACAGGGTGCCATGTGTACCCATGGGGTGCCAAGTGTGCCCACGGGAGACCCATGGGATGCCACATGCGCCCACGGGAGACCCACGGGAGACCCACGGGGTGCCACGTGTACCCATGGGGTGCCAAGTGTGCCCACGGGAGACCCACGGGGTGCCAAGCGTGCCCACAGGAGACCCACGGGAGACCCACGGGGTGCCACGTGCACCCACAGGAGACCCACGGGGAGCCAAGAGCGCCCACGGGAGACCCACGGGGTGCCAAGCGTGCCCAGCGTAGACCCACGGGGTGCCAAGAGCACCCACAGGAGACCCACGGGGTGCCATGTGCACCCTCAGGAGACCCACGGGGTGCTAAGTGTGCCCAAGGGAGACCCACGGGGTGCCAAGCGTGCCCACAGGAGACCCACGGGAGACCCACGGGGTGCCACGTGTGCCCACGGGGTGCCAAGTGTGCCCACAGGAGACCCATGGGGTGCCACGTGCGCCCACGGGAGATCCATGGGGTGACACGTGCGCCCATGGGAGACCCACCAGGTGCCAAACGCACCCACGGGAGACCCACAGGGTGCCAAGCACGCCCACGGGAGACCCACTGGGTGCCACATGCGCCCATGGGAGACCCACGGGGTGCCAAGCGTGCCCAGGGGAGACCCATGGGGTGCCAAGTGCGCCCACGGGAGACCCGCAGGGTGCCAAGTGCGCCCATGGGAGACCCATGGGGTGCCAAATGCACCCACGGGAGACCCAGAGGGTGCCAAGCATGCCCACGGGAGACCCACCGGGTGCCACGTGCAACCACGGGAGACCCATGGGGTGCCACGTACGCCCATGGGAGACCCACGAGGTGTCACGTGCGCCCATGGGAGACCCACCGGGTGCCAAGTGCGCCCACGGGAGACCCACCGGGTGCCATGTGCACCCTCAGGAGACCCATGGGGTGCCAAGAGCACCCATGGGAGACCCACGGGGTGCCACGTGCGCCCATGGGAGACTCATGGAGTGCCAAGAGCACCCACGGGAGACCCATGGGGTGCCACGTGCGCCCACGGGAGACTCATCGGGTGCCACGTGTGCCCATGGGATACCCATGGGGTGCCACCTGCGCCCATGGGAGACCCCCCGGCAGCCCCCAGTCTCGCCTTGCGAGAGCCGGCTGCCACCGCCCGCCCTCACCGTGCGTCAGGACACCTCCGTCCACCAGCACCTGGCCGATGCCGACGGCCTGGCTGCGCGTCTGCACGGCGAGCCCGGCGCTCAGCAGCCAGTCCACCAGCTCCTTCCCCGAGCAGCACTGCCTGCAAGGTCACAGATTGTGAGAATTGTCCCCAAAACAGGGCTGCGGAGCCCGGCGCCCCTGGTGAGCCCCTGCATGGGATGGGCTCCCCCTCCTGGGAGGGCTGCCGGGGTCCTGGCCAGCCCGCGGCGTCCCCCCGGTATGGCGCGGTGATGGCTGTCCCACCTGTGGTGCCGCAGATGATGCTTGTGGTCCCGGATGAGGCCGGGGCGGGTGCTGGTGAGGTGGATGAAGAGGAGCTTCCCGGCTCGCCAGATCTTCTCCGAGGACGCCTGAGGGTGGAAAGGGATGTTATACCTTTGGAAGGGAAGCCGGGAGGGGAGGGACGGTGAGGGACGGACCCTGACTGTGCTGACACCTCGCATGGTCAACCGTGACCCCAACAAGCAATACCCCTGCACGCCCACCTCAGCACCACGGGATCTCCATCACTCACCCCCAGGAACGGCCGAGCCCAGGGCATGGGGCATCCCAGAGCTGAGCCAAGGACCCCACGGCACAGGGTTCCTCCGGCCCCCCACCCCTCACAGCCTTCAAAACATGTTTTGCCATCTCCCCCCTCCCCAAACTCATGTCCTTGTGGGTTTTCCCAGCCCACCCACCTGGGTAAGGCTGTGTCCATAGTCCAGGGTGGATTCAGCGTCCAAAAGTGGGGTCTGGAAAACCAAAAAGAAGGGGTTTAGAATTATAGAATCACAGAACGGTTTGGGTTGGAAGGGACCTTGAAGACCATCTCATTTACCCCCTGCCCTGGGCAGGGACACCTCCCACCAGACCAGGTTGCTCCAAGCCCCGTCCAACCTGGCCTTGAACACCTCCAGGGATGGGGCAGCCACAGCTTCTCGGGGCAACCTGGACCAGTGTCCCACCACCCTCACACTCCACAATTTCTTCTTTGTATCTAATCTAAACCTGCCCTCTTCCAGTTTGAAGCCGTTCCCCCTCGTCCCATCACTCCATGCCCTTGTAAGAAGTCCCTCCCCAGCTCTCCTGGAGCCCCTTCAGGCACTGGAAGGGGCTCTGAGGTCTCCCCGGAGCCTTCTCTTCTCCAGGCTCAACCCCCCCAACTCTCCCAGCCTGTCCTCCCAGCAGAGGGGCTCCAGCCCTCGCAGCATCTCCAGGGCCTCCTCTGGCCCCGCTCCAACAGCTCCGTGTCCTTTTGCTGTTGTGACCCCCCGAGCTGGAGGCAGTACTCCAGCTGGGGTCTCCCCAGAGCGCAGCAGAGGGGCAGAATCCCCCCCTCACCCTGCTGGCCACACTTCTGATGCAGCCCAGGATGCGGTTGGCCTTCTGGGCTGTGATCGCCCATTGCCGGCTCATGTTGAGCTTCTTGTCAGTCAGCACCACCAGGTCCTTCTCCTCAGCGCTGCTCTCCAGCCATTCCCCACCCAGCCTGGAGTTGTGCTGGGATTGCCCTGACCCACGCGCAGGACCTTGCACTTGGCTTTGTTGAACTTCATGAGGTTGGCATGGGCCCACCTCTCCAGCCTGTCCTGGTCCCTCTGGATGGCATCCCTCCCCTCCAGCATGTTGACTGCTCCACACAGCTTGGTGCCATCAGCAAAGCTGCTGATGGTGCCCTCCATCCCACCACCCATGTCTCCAACAAAGATGTTAAACAGCACGGGTTCCAGTACCGACCCCTGAGGAGCACCATCCATCACGGTTGGTGGGCGTGGGGGCTCTGCTGTGCCCCCTTTCCCCCCGGGGTGGGGGGGCTCCTGCCTCCCCCAAGGCACAGTTCAGCCTCAGCTCTTCAACCAGGCGAGCCCCCCCGCACGCTCCCCAGCCCCGATCTCCTAAAACCATGGGCAAAGCCTTCGCTCTGCCCCGTCCTCACTGAAAACAGCCCCCCCCGATGTTTGCAGCCGGAATCCTGCCTGTTTTCTCCTCCATCCCCATAATTCCCTCCCCCTCTCCCTTCACACCCACTTTCCCCTGCACCCCCATACCCATCGCGGCCCCGCGCCCAGCGTGTAGGGAGGGCTCTCCCCCCACGGTGAACTCTTCGGGTGCTTGGCGGAGCAGCGAGCTGCGATGTCCCAGTGGGAAAACGAGCCTGGATCCGGCTCAAAGCATCGCAGCTCGTCCCACCGTGTCCCACCGGCCCCACGTGTGCACCCCGGGGGGACCCTGACCCCACCCCCACCCCCGAAAACCCCCTCCTGCCGTTCGGTTTAACTTCAGAAAGGGAAGCGCGTTCAGATGAGGGAGTCAGGAGATAAAAGAAGGAAGTTAAAAGTAAAATCCTTGCAAACAGGGATCAAAGCGGCGGTGTTTGAGACGCGGAGCTCCCCACTGGAGGAGAAGGACTTCAGAAGGACCCGGAGAAGCTGGAACAGCCCCGGGGGAGGGAGAGGTGTCCAAAGCCCACTTTTTTTTTTTTTCCTCCAGCTTTGAAGCCACGTTCCAAACAAAGAGGATGGAAAAGATCCCAAACTCCGGCGGGTTACGGGCATGGCCCTAAAAAGCCTTGGAGAGGTGGAGGATCAGCGTGTAGAGGACACCAAGGACAGGAGCCGTGGCCAGCCTGTCCCACGGCGCGTGACGGGCAGCGAGAGCGCTTTGCAGAGGACGAGAGAGCCACGAGGAGCACACGTTCCCCGCGGGGATGGGTCCTAAATCACAGCACGGCCGGAAGAACTCCGGCGATAAATCCTGAAACATCAGCAGTAACGGCCCAGCGGGACGCGGCGGTGCCGTGGGCCGAGAGGAGCTCGGCAGCAAAACAGCCGAATCGCTGCGGGTGATGCGCAACCTCGCGCTTCCCGCGGTGCCCAAGGAGCCGGCGACTACGAAGCTGTTTTTTCCGAAGGGTTTTAAGGGAGATCCTGGAAACGACGGAGCAGCACGGCAGAAAGTCACTCAGCATGTGCTGGGTGCGGGGAAAAGAGCAGCGGGTAAAATTGAAGGCAGACGTGCCTAAAATAAGGCATATTAGAAGAAAGCAAACTCATTTCTCCTTCGCTCGCGGTCAGAGGCTCTGAGCTCAAGCAGGAGCCCGTGGCAGTGACCGAAAATGTGAACTCAGGTCGCGACAGCTGTAAGAAAAAAAAATGCAAATCCTTTGATGGGTGTCAGTAGGAAGAGAGCAAAATAGGAAACCTCAGTGATCCACGGCACACCCGGTCCAGCGGCAATTCAGCGCTCCCTTCGCCTAAAGGAGAGAAACGCACCCTCCGGGGACGGAAAACCCCGGTCACCCACCGAGTTTTTCCCTCTATTTAACTTAAATCTGCACGTGATGAGTTGATCCAATGCTGTTTTCTAAACCGGTTCCTCTTTGATGTCTATGCCATTTACCGATCCTAAAATAGCTCGGGGATCCTGAAACGGCTCAGGGAGCTCCTGGCGCGATCTGTCATCACACCGTCGGGAATGGCTTGGGGACAGCCTCCGGTCTGAGCCGGGTCCCCGCTGACCGCGATGGATCGGCCGCCAACCGGCACGGCACAATGCGGAACCAGGTTCTGCTCTGCCGGGAGCGATGCTGATCCCTCCTGGGCCATGCTTGGGTCCTCAGCTTCTCCACGACCACTCGTCCCTCTGGTTATCCCCCAGCGGCAGGTGATTTTTAATCCTTGCATTCATTTCTCTCCCCTCAGGGAAGGGATCAGAGAATCAGAGAATGGCTTTGGTTGGAAGGGACCTTGAAGATCATCAAGTTCCAACCCCCCTGCCATAGGCAGGGACACCTCCCACCAGCCCAGGTTGCTCCAAGCCCCGTCCAGCCTGGCCTTGAACACCTCCAGGGATGGGGCAGCCACAGCTTCTCGGGGCAACCTGCGCCAGGGGCTCACCACCCTCACAGCCAACAATTTCTTCCTCATATCTCACCTAAATAGAATGGTTGAGGTTGGAAAGGACCTTGAAGATCATCGAGTTCCAACCCCCCTGCCATAGGCAGGGACACCTCCCACCAGACCAAGTTGCCCAAGGCCACCTCCAGGCTGGCCTTGAACACCTCCAGGGATGGGGCCTCAACAACCTCTCGGGGCAACCTGTGCCAGTGCNCTCCCCAGCTCTCCTGGAGCCCCTTTAGGCACTGGAAGGGGCTCTGAGGTCTCCCCGGAGCCTTCTCTTCTCCAGGCTGAACCCCCCCAACTCTCCCAGCCTGTCCTCCCAGCAGAGGGGCTCCAGCCCTCGCAGCAGCTCCGGGGCCTCCTCTGGCCCCGCTCCAACAGGTCCATGTCTTTCCTATGTTGGGGACTCCAGAGTTGGACACAGTACTCCAGGTGGGGTCTCCCCAGAGTGGGGCAGAGGGGCAGAATCCCCCCCCTCGCCCTGCTGGCCACACTTCTGATGCAGCCCGGGATGCGGTTGGCCTTCTGGGCTGCGATCGCCCATCGCCGGCTCACGTTGAGCTTCTCAGGATGCTCCAGGGAAAAGCAGAGCGAGGAAGGGATGAGGCATTGCCCACCCCATCCCGCAGCCCTCATCCCGGCCGCGCTGCCACCCGAGGTGCTGCCCGGAGGGCCGAGGGTTCCCGGAATAAACAACCTTTTCATCTGCGTGTGCTGCATAAATCCCCGGCTGGGGAAGGCGAGAGCACCCGTCAGACCTGTTCTCCACGCGCTGCCCCGGCCGAGGCTCTTAATGCCCTTTGAGATGGGGTGAGGGCCATCCTTCCTCGGGGTGTCTTCACCTCGAGGGGAAGGTTTTCTGCTCTCCTTCCCCCCTCATTTATTTCTGGCTGATAAGGGGTCTGCAGCGCTCCGGGCTGGTGGTGGAGGTGGCGGGCGCGGGAAACGCGGCGTCTTCCGTGCCGGATCCTCCATGGATCCCCTGGCTCTGGTCGGGAAGGTTTGAGCAATCCCAGCCAGAGGGATGGTCCAGGTGAAAGCCTCAATTAAGGCAACCAAGGGCAGGAGTAATTAGCTGCAGAAGCCTTCTTTGCAAATGAATTCAAGGAGAAAAATCACCTGCTGGGAGCCGGGGAGAATCCGAAGAGCCCCGACACCTCCTGGCCCAGGCAGCGGGGTGACGGAGGCGGACACCCACCGATGGGTGCGGGGATGGGTGCTCTGCCTGTCCCAAACCCTGCAGCCCGGCTCAGGGCTGCTCCCGCGTTTCCCCCAGCTCCTTCCATACCCCCGGCGCTTCCCCGTCCTCCTCCGGACAGCCCGGGATGGCCCGAGCCACCAACCTGCCCCCAGCGGTTTGCAACTGGCTTAGGAGAGAGATTCGGGGAGCAGATGGAAAACAAGCGGCTCCGGGAAGGCAGCAGGTCCCTGGGGACACTCCCGACACGGCCACGCTGCCACGGAGGCTGGGACGCGGTGACTTAGTCACTCTGCAAACTTTCCTGAGCCTCGTGACCGCCCCGTGGAACAGGAAACGCTCCGGCAACGGCAGAGCAAATGTTTGCAAATAGGAGCCGGACCGTGGCCGGAGAGCGGAGTTACCTCCCGTGGGACCCGGAGGTTGATGTCACCCCCCCATCGGGTGCGAGCGCCGACCGCTCCGGTCCCCAAAGAGCCTTTGCCGTCACCCCGTGAGCCATGTCTGTCCTTCAGGCAGGGAGCCAGGACGCGCCGTGGTCCTGGTCACGAGGACGCCCGAAGGAGACTGGCGAAAACCCTGCCCAGGGGGGAGCGCTCGGGGCGATTTCTCCCTCCCGGGGTTTCCTCGTTGCCAGAGCAGCTCCGAACCACACGCAAAAATCTCACGGCCGGCCCCCCAAAAAAAAACACCCCTTTCCCAATGCGTCCTTTGCTCCTCGGCTCCCGGCTCCGGACCCACAGGATGCCCTCCCCACCCCTCACCCCGCTGCCTGATTGTCCCAGCGTCGCGGCCGCCGGCTCCGAACGGCTTCCTAAGGAGTTGCCTCTTTCCATCTTCCTGCTTACGGGACGCGCGGGCGCTCGGATCCTGCCTGTCTCCAGAAATCCGGCACCGGCGGGCGGGCGGGCGGCCAAGGCCGGCGGCCACCATTCCTCGCTCGCGCGCCGCTTTTGTTTGGGATCCCGAGGAAAAAAAAAAAAACCAGGAGTTATTTCAGGCTTTACGGCTCCGGAGAAAGTCCTCGCCCATCCGCAGGCTCAAAAAGGCCGGCAGGCAGCCAGGGGCTCGCCGCCCCCCCCCCCTCCAATCTGTCCCCTCTGTCCTCTCCGGGGACGCGGCGAGAGCTGACGCGATGGCACTTGAACTCCGGGAAGGGTGAAGGACGGAGCTGCTCGGGGACGCCGAGCTGCGATGTCCCGCTGGTGCCAGGGAATAGGAGCTTTTGCGGCAAGAAGGATTGCTGGGAGGGATTTGCCGGCACCGGGATCCGGCAAACGGGTCACCGGGAGGGATGAGACGGAGCCACCACGTGAGGAGGAGCCTCCAGGAGCCGTAGGTTTGCAGCGATGGGGACAACGTCGTTGCTCCAAGGCACAGCCGGGCGGTTCCCCGCCGTCCCCCTCTCCCGTGCCTGCCCCGAGGAACTGGGAGGCACTGGGAGCACCTGCAAAAAGTGGGGGGAAAACACCCCTTTTCCCCGCCAAGATCAGATCCGCTCCCCTCAAAGGGCCGGCGGTTGTCCCCACGCACGGCGGAGCCACTCGGGGAGGGGACACTCTCGCACGTGCCACCGCGCTGCCACACTTTGTCGGATTGATCCCAGTCCGGCGGTTCGGCACGGTGACGCTCCAGCCCCGCTGCCTTCCCGACCTCCCTGCCTTTCCGCCGCTCAAAAAACCTCCCCAAAATTCAGTTCCTAAAAGTTCCGGGAGGAAAAAAATCAGGAAGAATGGGGGGGGGAAAAAAAATTCCGCCGCTCAAAAAACCTCCCCAAAATTCAGTTCCTAAAAGTTCCGGGAGGAAAAAAAACAGGAAGAATGGGGGGGGGAAAAAAAAAAAGAGAGGAAAACTTCCTTATTTTTACGAAGGAGCTCATGGAGCACAGAAGTGCTGAAAAGGGGGGTTGTTCCCTTAAAATAATTTCACTTTTTTCCTTAAAAACCTTTGTCTCGGG
>VUYV01000850.1:68320-79642 GCA_008711295.1 Anarhynchus alexandrinus | reverse complement strand
GAACCTGCTGGTCTGCGCCCACGGGTTCCGCTTCCTCAAGGGGTGAGTTTGGGACCCCAGGGGCTGGGGGGGGGGACACACATGAGGAGGACCCTTGGCATAGGGTGCAGCTCTGTGCTCCCTCCCCAGGGCCGAAATCCTCCACTATTACCCCAACAAGTTCATCCAGCGGGACGACATGAAGCGCTTCCACATCCTCAACACACTCTTCAACCTCACCGGTGAGTAAGAACCCATGTCCCCCCAACCCGTGCCCCCCACACCCCATCATGGGGTGCTGCCCTCCCCCCGTGCCCCCACGTCCCCTCTCACAGCCCCCTCCCCGGCAGAGGCCCACCTCTATGCCTGTCTCGTGGACTTCTTCACCAACTGCTCCAGATACATCAAGTAAGAGGGAGCTGGTGGGTGGGGGCTTGGACCTGCTGGGTGGTGGTGGGGGTGGGTGGGGTGATGGTGGGTGGGGTATCTTCACTCCCTTCACACACCCCCATTTTCCTGACCGTTTCAGCTGTGACACTGGCTACAAGCATGGGAACCTCTTCATGTCCTTCCGCAGCATGTTCCAGGACGTGCGCGAGGCCATGGACCATGTCCACCTCTCGGTGGGTGCAGTGGGCAGGGGTCTGGGGGGGTGCCACTGTGGGGGGGAATGCTGAGGGTGCTGGGGCTCTTCCCACCTCCCCCTCTCAGGAGGCTTTGGCCAGACCCATCTGTCCCCTCTGCAGGGCTGCCTGAAGGAGAAGACACTGGNCCTTGACCGGGTCCCCACGGCCCCCCTGCGCTGACTTGCCCCTCGCCAGCCCCGGGTGCCGCTGCTGCTGAGCCGCATGAAGGAGGTGGGGAAGGTCTTTCTGGCCACCAACAGCGACTACAACTACACCGATGTGAGTAGGGGGTATCTGTCCCCCCCCAACCCCGGCTCCAGCCTGCCCGGGGGTGGGGGGAGGGCAAGGGACAGGGGGAGGGCAAAGTTCCGGCAGGGGTCTGCCCACAGTGGTGGAGACACTGGGTGTCCTTGCAGGCCATCATGTCCTACCTGTTCGACTTCAGCGATGGGGACAAGGTGAGTCTGTCCGCGGGAGAGGTGTGTGTGAGGAGTGGGTGCAGGGTGCCATCGGCAGCCCCTCGCTTGACCCCCTCCACCCACCCTGACACCCGGCAGGCCGAGACCCCGCAGCGTCCCTGGCGATCCTACTTTGACCTCATCGTGGTGGACACCCGCAAGCCCCTCTTCTTCGCTGAGGGCACTGTCCTGCGCCAAGTCAACACGGTGAGGACCTCTCCATCGCTGCGGGGGGCAGTTGGCACTGTCTGGGCACGGCAGGGGCTCCCTTGGGGACAGCCATGTAGATTCACCAATGGGTGGGCAAAGGTAATAGTAACACCCCCCCATCCCGGGGTCCTCTTGTCCCGCAGGACACGGGGAAGCTGCGCATTGGGACGTACACCGGCCCACTCCAGCACTGCGCCGTCTACTCCGGCGGTGAGTGCCCATCTGGGCTCTGTGGGCAGCGCGGGGGGACGTGCCCGCACCGCCACCCTGATGTCTGGCTGTCACAGGCTCTTCGGATGTGGTGTGTGACCTGCTGGGTGTGAAGGGCAAAGACATCCTTTACATGGGGGACCACATCTTCGGGGACATCCTCAAGTCCAAGAAGCGGCAGGGCTGGCGCACCTTCCTGGTGGTGCCCGAGCTGGCCCGCGAGCTGCAGGTCTGGACGGAGAAGAGCGGTGAGCAGTGCCCGGCCAGGGACACGGCCGAGCCCAACTTGGGGAGGCGGCCTGGATGCTCCTGCCCCCCTCTTCGATGGCAAAACCAGCCGCGGTGGGACGTGCCCAGGCACCCCGTGCTGGTTGTGCTGGGCGGTGGCGGACATTGCCGGCACTGAGCTGGCTCTGTTGCCCTTGCAGAGCTGTTTGAGGAGCTGCGGAGCCTGGACCTCTTCTTGGCAGAGCTGTACCAGTGAGTGGACACTGCGGGGGGGGGCACAGGGGGGTGTTGCAGGCACCCGTGGGGGCACCTCCAGGCGAGCCCCCAGCTGGGTCTGTCCCACTCCAGGCACTTGGACAGTGGCAGCAGCGAGCGCCCGGACATCAGCTCCATCAAGCGTCGGATCCAGGTGCTGCGCGGGACACCATCCCACCCCGCCCAGATCCCCCCGCCATGGGGGGGGACCCCAGGGGGGGTGTTGGGTGCCCTGACCATCCCGCTGCACTGCAGAAAGTCACGCATGAGATGGACATGTGCTACGGGAAGATGGGCAGCCTCTTCCGCTGCGGCTCGCGCCAGACGCTCTTCGCCAACCAATTGATGCGCTATGCCGACCTCTACGCCGCTTCCTTCATCAACTTCCTCTACTACCCCTTCAGCTACCTCTTCCGGGCACCCCCCGTCCTGGTACGCGGCTCCTGCCAACCCCCCCGCTCACCTGCCGTGCCTTAGTTTCCCTCCCTGCCTGAGGAGGGGGGTTAACGGGGCTGATGGAGACATTTGGTGGGCACCCAACGCCGGTTGGGTGGTGGGTGCTGGCCCCTCTCTGCAAGCCTTCTCCCCACCGCAGATGGCACACGAGTCGACAGTGGAGCATGGCCGCCTGGACACGGGGGAGGCAGGCATGGCTCTGGCACCCTGGCTGGCCCAGCATGGCCACCCTGGCCAGCAGGTGGGTGGCCCGGGACAGAGGGGCAGAAGGGCATGGGAGTCCCAGCACCGGCACCCTGATGCTGGTGGGGTTCCATGCCCACTGAGCACCCCCACCTCCATCTCAGGTCAGCGGGGCGCCCCAGGACTCCAGCGGGGAGGAGGAGGATGACGGAGAAGCCTGAGCTCACCCCAGCGCCGACAGGCTGCTGAGCTGGCAGGTGCCAGCCCCCAGGGGGGCATTCGGTGGCCCCGGACCACTGCCAGCTGGCAGACCAAAGCCACCCATGGTCAGCCACCGCCTCCAGCGGCCACAGGATGGCTGGTGGCCCTGGCCCATGCCCCATGTCTCACCTCTCCCCTGTGGCAGGAGAAGTGTCCCCCCCAAGCCCACGGGCTGCCCGGTGCCCCCCACTCTCACTTTCCCCCCCCCCNGACTGCCCAACGCTGGGGAGAGCCGGCAGAGCCGCTGCTCCAGGTAGTGCTGGAAGCCCACTTTGCACCAGTCGGTGGTCCCAGCAGCTCCAGCACCCCCAGCTTCGGTGCCTGGCCCGGGGGGCTGCTGGGGCCTGGCTCCAGGTGGATGTTGCTCGAGCACAGGAGAGCTCTAGAGGCAACTGCTGCTCCCTGGGAATCCCTTTTACCTGCTGTCACCCTCTTCTGTTTTCTACCCTTTTCTATTCATACTCAAACTTCTGGCACTGCAGAGACATAAAATTGGCTATTTTAAAGGCAAACTGCCTTGCCCCCAAGCCTGGGAGGTGGGGGCAAAGGGCAATTCCCAACTCCTCAGCCAGGAGCTGGGACAAGAGCACACCACTGGGCAGAAGGTGGCCACCCCGACACCCCCCCGTGCTGCCAGCACTGTCCTGCACCCCAGAGGAGGCGGCCAGGCCTGCCGGGACTTCCAGATACTGCTCTAAGACTTCTTCCAGCATTGAGGTTCTCAATAAAGCTGCTGAGTCAACGCTGGTGGTGGCTGCGTCGGGAGGAGGCAAAAGGGTGGGATGAGGATGCTGGGGGCAGGAGGGTGACAACAGGACTCCCCTCCACCCTTCGTGGCGGCAACACCGCTTTAATCCTCCTCTCACAGCAGGGAAACCGTGCCAGCACCCGGCAGCCTTGTGCTGCTGCTCGCTCTGGGAGTGAGAACAGCCCTCCAGGGAGGGGGAGGGGGCTGCTGTCGGGGGGCCTGAGTGCACTCGGAGGGCTCGGCTGTCCCTGCTGGCTCATCCTGGACCCCCAGCCATGCCCAGGGGTCTGGGAACCTGGATGGGTTCACCCCAAGGACCTTTGCACCCCTTGCGTGTGCCACCTTCAGTCTCCTCGGGGCCCCTGCGGAAGCTGCTGCAGTTCCGCAGGTACCCCAGTCCCTCCAGCCCCTCACCAGTCTGGCACAGCTGGTGCTGCCGCATGCGACTCGAGACATGGGGGCTGTGTGTGGCTCTTGGTGGGGACAGTCCGGATGCTGTCCAGGTAGGGCACAATGCAGCTCTGGAGCAAATCCCTCAGGACATCACTTCCGAAACACTGGAAGGTGCCTGGAGCGCTGCAGAGCCTGACTGACATCATCCTACAGCAGGAAAATCGGGGCATGCATCGCATGGAGGACCCAAGGGCAGTCCCAGGGGACACAGCCCGTGTCGCCAACCCGGGACCTCGTACACTACTCACTAGGCCACACTGCATCTCTACTGCAAGTTTTTATATCTTTATAAACAGTGCTTACATATTTAAAACAGGCTTATTATGTGCCACCCCTACATATTTACAGCCGAGAGGCGACAAAAGAAGTCAGTGGAGTGCATGCAAGGCAGCACCGGGGAGCAAGCAGCCCACCCCCCACTGGGAATCCCTCAGCAGCACTCTGGGGGATACGACCTCAAACCCTCCAGCTCCGCCACCTCAGGCAAAGCCTTGTTTTTCCGGAAGAAGAACTGGGTCTCCTCCTCAGCATCCAGGATTTCACTGAGGGATGACACCAGAGGGTCATGGTCCTTCAGCATCTCTGGGTAGCGGCTCCCAACCCGCTCGATCCGCAGCGAGCGCCGCACCGGCGTCAGGAATTTCAGCTCCTGGCCTTCCAGCAGCTCCTTCCCTCTGCGGAGAGGACAAGAGTCTTTAGGTGAACCCTGCAGAGGAGCACTGGCAATGGAGGGTGCTCGCTGCCGGGAGCGGGCAGCTCAGCCTTACCTGGATGCAGACGTAACTTGTAACTTGATTGAGGCGGGCAGGCTGGTCAGGGACCTCCCCGTCAGGGAGGGAGTCGCTACCACGTGCTGCCTCTCGCTCGGGCAAGGCGTTGCAGGCTCCCAAGGAACGGACCGCTCAGCCTTTTCACCTGACAGGAGAGGAAAAAGGCAGCATGGTTGCAGAGAGTGGCAGCTTGGGAGGGATTACGACACCGCAGTGCTCCAGACACGGGCGAGGGCACCTTGCTACCGAGGTGTGATGGGCTCCGACAGCGCCCAGCACTGGCAGAGGAATCTTGCCCCATTTTTGAGACCAGGATTCTCAACTTTCACAACACTCTGTCTCCATCAAAGTCAAAAGGGACATGGGGTGCTGCTCACCTGCCGTGCCTCAGTTTCCCTCCCTGCCTGAGGAGGGGGAATGGGGACCGTGAGGGGCTGATGGGGACATTTGGCGGGCACCCAACGCCTTGGCTGCAAACCACGCTGCTTCCCTGCCTGCAGCAGCAGGGAACCCCCAGTCTGCCCCTGGCTCCAGCCTGCCCCCACGTGCACATTTGTTACCTTCTGATGTTTGGTCTGCAGCCTTCAAAATATCAAGGACAACTTCTCTGAGCTCCTGGAGCGGCTGCAGGAAAAGCAGAACGTGGGTCAAGGCAGGCTTGACTTGGGAACAGAGACTGGAGTTACAACTGAACAGGAGAAAAGGTTTTTGCTACATCGCGACACCCTGTGCTGGAGCCAGCGGCAAAAAGGCTGCAGTTCCCCTTCTCCAAGTGAGATCTGTCAGCACACGGGCACGGCTGGGCAGGTGTCCACCCTGCGCAGCATTTACCCTGGTAAATCCCACCAGATGCTGCAGTTCTGCTGCCCAGACCAGCACAGAGCTGTCGTCACGTTGCTTCCAGCTACAGCTCCGACACAGTGCTGGTGCGCATCCTCCCCCCGGCACCGCTCATGCCCGCACAGCACTGCCTGCTCGGCTGATTAAAGCCTAAGGTGATTCCATGGGACAAAATGAGACCTAAGGAGCTCTAAAGGGCTTTTTCACCAGTGATTAGTGTTGCTAAACTCATCCCAAAATCCAACCCCTGGATCTCGAGGAAACCTGCCGGTGCAGAGGCAGGGAACACAGGGAGCTACCGAAGAGAAGCGCGCCTCACTCACCACAGCACCAGCGCAGACTGCCGCGTTGTACAACCCTGTCACGTCAAAAGGGCCACTCCGGGCCAGGAGTTTTGCTTTGCAGATCCAGAACTTGGCAAATTTCTCAGCCTGGGGCACATGGGACAGCACTGCAGAGACATCCTCTGCCTGGACACCCTACAAGAAGGACAAGGTCCCAGAGAAAGGTGTCAATTGCAAGGGCCAGAGGTATGCACTGGGGGAGCTGTCGGTGCGTAACCGCTCTCCCAGCGCTCTCTAGGAAAAGCAGCATCTGAAGAGTCTGTTTTTGCAAGTCTTATACATGACCATGGACAGATAACAGCTTTCCTGCCTCTATTTTCCCCTAGGTAAAATGAATCTAGTATTTCAGAGGGATGTCAAGAGATAAAGTCTTCAGTGCTGGCACTCATGGAGCCACTAAAGCCCGGAGCAGGGCTAGAGGTCAGCATTCCCAGAGGTGGTACTTCACAGCAGCTGTGAGGTCCACCAGAGACGTACCCCTCCCTGTGAGGTTCACCAGGGATGTACTCTGAGCTGCCTCAATCAGCCTGGGCTGCTGCTGCAGAAATTCCTGCTGCAGACTGCACCACCAGGTACCAGGACACCGGCAATGACACACGCACGCCCCGTGACCGGCTATCACTCCGTTTTCCCTGTTAGCACATCTCGCTGCGTGCTTTTGGCCTATCTGTAACTCCACAAGGACTTTTACTTTTCCTACACATGATGTTACCACTCTGGCAACTGCAGCCAAGTGAGCAAGAATGCTTGCTCCAAACCCCTCTGTGCTTCTGGGGAGACATGGCCCTCATCTCCTGGGATGCTCCAGGAGAAGAGAAGCCCATTCAAGCAGCTCCTTTCCCATTCCCACCTCCTCAATGAGCTTCAGGCACTCAGTTAATATGTTGTTGATCTTCTCCAGGCAGAGCTGCTCTGGTTTCTCTTGCTTCTCTTTCTCCTTGACATTTCTCCAGGACAGCTTCACTGCCTTTTTCTGAAGCAGCATCATAGGTGGCCGCTTGTACGTCTTGCCTTTGGATGCCAACCACTCCTCCAGCTGTTTCCTGTTAAAGGACCAAGGGATCACTGTTACCACCCCAGGAGACTGACAGCACTTGCCAGGCTACTGTTCTCCCTTGGAATCTCCCTCTAGCCAACTTCAGCTGCTCAGGAGGAACCAGTACATCTATCCTAAAAAGGCATCCAAGCTCCAGGCTGGGAAAGGAAAACCCTCTCTAATTTAACTGTGCCGTGAAGATAAAACAGGAGAGCAGCCACACGCTCTCCTCCTGCTTGCCAAATCGGTGGGAGAGGAACCCAGGGTACCACCAAATCTCGTCCCCACCCTCCTCTTTCCTGACGCATCAAGCTCCAAGCAGGCATTCACCGATAAGGAGACTTCAGACCCTGTTTCCAGCAGGTTGGTGCTGGTTCACCCAGTTAAACACTTATTACTCTGCTGTCCCCTGGAGGTGAGGACAGAGTAAACCAAAGCTGCTACTTACTTACGGTCCGCAGCCGATGGGGCCTTGGGAACACGTCCAGCGTGTACTCCACTTGCCGTTGGCAGCTTTGGTTTAAGCCTATCTGTCCTACTGCTAAAATCACGCTCAATGGCTTGAGTTTTGGAGCCGTGTACGCTGCGAGGCTGGTTTTGGGGGACTGTCATCCGGGATGATGCTGTGCGTCCGGGAGGCACCACCTTCACATCCTTCCTAGCTGCCTCCCCTTTAGCCATGGGCCTTTGCCATGGCACGGTGCCACCTGGTTTCAGGCTGGATTTCAGGTTTGTGGTGCCCTGGGGCCTGCTGAAGGGCAGAGGCTTCGTGGGAGATCTTTTCGGTTCGGGGGGTCGACTGTGGTGCTTCAAACCTCCCACTGGAAGTATGCCGAGTGGCTTTCCTACGGGTTCCCTTGCCGTATTAGTTTTTTCCTGGTTTGCCCCTGTTTTTTTATGTAGCAAAGTAGTAGAAGCAGTAAGTAACCGAGGGGGCTGCGACGGCTGAGTTTTGACACCTGGTTTTTGAGATGCGCTCTTTGAGCCTGGCAGGGTTTTCCTGAATTTATCCTGAATCGGCTCTTCCTTAGCCTGGCAGCTATTAATTCTGTCCTTTGGGCCCATGATGGTTCTTGACATTGTGGCTGAGCTTTGCCTGTGAGCCAAGACTCTCTTGTTCCCGAGATTCTTTCCATCAGACTGAAAAACTCTGTTCCGCACAAGGTGTGTAGAGGCTTGTGCTTGGACGTTTTCTTTGTTGCAGACCAGCCTGTCCTGCAGGCCCTCATTTAGTGAGCAAGATGCCTCAGGAGGATGGTGGTACCTTCCACCCTGAGGTGCTGCAGCAGTGGCAGTCTCCTGTTCAGGCTTCTTGTTCCTTTCCGGATTTAGGCGACCAGAGTTTGAAGCTGAGAGCCTCCCTCTGGGCTGTGTACGGTGGCTCACGCTTGGCACAAGCCCCACGGGAGGCTTTGCGCTCTTTCTCGGCTGCTCTGGATGCACCACCGCTGCTCTCTGGGATGTATTTGAAGACTTCTGCTGAGCAGCGTGGCCAGGGTGCTGTGTGGATTTGGCACCAAGCTTGCCATCCCTCTGAGGGCCCTTCACCACGTTTCTGAGAACGTCCTTCTTGTTCCTATCAACCTGGAGAGGCAAAGCAAACCTCAGCCCTGAGGAAAGCTCAGCTTGGTCAAACCCTGACAGCTCGCTCCTGCCCCAGCCCCATTAGCCCAGGGGACGTCCACGCGAAGGCCCACGGTGACAAAGCAGTTGTCAATGGAACAATAACACAACACCCACCAGTGCATGGGCAGAGGAGGTTTGGGAACCCTGTTCTGCCCAGACTAGCTTCAAAGCATGAAATACAAAACTAGGATCAAAAGATTTCTACTTACATGCCCTAGTTTAGAGACTGGTTCTAAGGGTGTATTCAGGCGATTTGTCCAGTCATTTAAAAAGGGTCTGTAGGAAGTTAAACAAGATATCAGGTTATTTAACACCTGTTACAGAAAAGGTTAAATACCTAAAACAGTCACAGGAGTTTATGAGAAGCCTTCGGAAACCAAAAAGCTGTCAAAGGAGTACTACATAATATTAATTCTTCTTCTTTTGTGTGGCAACAGAAAAGCAACACAAAACATTGACATCCAAGGTTGTCACAAAACTTATGGCTTCCACTGACACGGTTCCTGCAGGCAGGGGGGCCTGGCAGGCGATAGGTTTGGCAGCTCCTGAGGCTACTGTCCCCGGCTGGCATCCCGACTTCCCCTGCGTGCCACAGGCAGCTGAGGTGCATCCGAGTCGGCTGCTGCCACGCTGCAGGTCACAGCAGCATCTCGGAGCACATCAGCCAGGGTTTACTCTGCCACGGCGAGCCGCAGCGCTGCGGCAGCTGATTCATGGGCCCCTCAGCTGCCTGGACGCTGGCAGTGAAGTAGGGAGGTGGGACGGCATCCCTGGCTGTCAGCTCTCCCCATCTGTCCTCCTCCCCCTCCCT
This sequence comes from Anarhynchus alexandrinus, assembly GCA_008711295.1. Taxonomy (NCBI): domain Eukaryota; kingdom Metazoa; phylum Chordata; class Aves; order Charadriiformes; family Charadriidae; genus Anarhynchus; species Anarhynchus alexandrinus. The sequence continues at coordinate 70,148 of VUYV01000850.1, read as the reverse complement.
GAATTGGAGCCCTCTGACAGCAACCAGCTGCAGCATTCTTCCACCCCTCTGCTCTGGAGCTAGCAGCTCAGCCGTTAGGGAAGATTAATGCCGGTGCAGATATTTTTCTGTAATGAAAGAGCCTGGAGAGTTAGGGTATTGTCCTCTATTCCACACAAGTGGTGTACTATGCCATAAAGAAAGATCATGAATCTTCTCTCCTCATTTCTAGTATATTAGTGGTGTTTTCCAGAGCCTGGCACCAGGGACTGGTTTGCTCTTTCTGGTCACTGATCCTGCTTCTCTTTATCTTCTCCCCACTGAGAAGTTTTATGGCTTCCTTTGCACTACAATGTCACGAGAAATACTCAGTGCAACAGAGAGTCTTTCAAGTGCTCAGGTTTGCCAAGCGCATCAGCAGTTTCATTTAAAAGCTTTGCAGAATGGTGCCTCACTACCAGCAGCCTGCAAGTGGCTGCTGCGCTCACAGCAGCGTAACTGCACACAGCCCAGCTCCAGGGAAACCGAGCAAGGCAGCAAGGGGTCCCAGAGCCCGGTAACTCACTTAACAGGTGGTTGTATTTATTTCCTTTTAAATGCACTGAAAATGCCCTTGCCTAACATTAACTGATCCCAAAAGGTCACTGAAAGGTGTCATTAAAAAGCAGCACTGACAGTTCAACCACCCTTTCTTCAAGACCTAGTTAAGAAGCTGAGTTGTTGGGAAAGGGCCCTGTCCTGCCAGACCCAAGAGCTGAGATGAGAAAGTTTCACAGAGACTCAGAAAATACCCAGAAGAGACAACATCAACCATCAGGAAATGTCAACACTCAAACTGTCCCTTTGTTCTTGCTGCCAGTAACTCTGCTGAGCGCTGCTGGAGTGCTGCGGGGCCAGAGCTGGCCCTGGGCACTGCCTCGACAGCAAGGAGGCGATTCTCTGTGTGCTAGTGAATCGCTGTGCAGGGAAGGCAGACACTGGCCAGCTGGGAAGTCAGCTTTACCTCAGAGAATCACTGAGTGATAGGGATCAGAAGGGACCTTTACAGATCACCTAGTCCAAGCCCAACATCCTCCTGACTTACTTTGCACTTGGGCATTTCAGCTTTTCTTTGGCCGCTTGGTATTCCTGGAGCCGTCTTCTCCGCTCTTCTGCAAAGAGATGGTAGGAAAAATGCAGTGCGCACACCACAACCTCAGTATTTGGAGCACTGATAAGAATGGATTTCTTTTACATTCACAGCACTGCCATGTAGGTCCCCTGCGCTCCCCGCCTGGCAACGCTGTTCCCAGAAATTCCCAGAGGGTTTCCATGTGGGTGAAATTGTCCAGACGCTCATCGGCACGTAAAGACCAGAGCACTCTGATGCTCGTGGCGTGATGCTGCTGGAAACCTCAGTTGTGTGGGGCTTAGTCAATTTGCAGAAGGAAAGGGGAGATGCTGCCGATGACCCTGCTCCAGCTATGTATCCCACAAGCCTGTACCCCAGCGTGCCCGAGCCCTCCGCTAACGCAGGCAGGTGGGAAAAGCGAGAAGCGTCTCAACAAGAGGGGGGCAGGGGTTTCCCCGACACCCCCAGTTTGGTTGCGGTGTTGGGGCACCTCACGGCAGGGACAGCCTGGCCTGGACCGTCCAGCATCAACCCATCCCCAGGGCCTCCCCCCTGTCCCCAGAGCTGTCACCCCCTCAACTGACAGCCCACACACCCAGGGCTCTGAGCACACCTCAGTGCCCCCCTCCCGCCACCCCCTTCCCTTGTCGCTGCACCTCAAGGCTTCCACAGAGCCCCAAGGGCAGCGTGACACCCCTGGGTGCCCCCACACTCCAAGGCACCCCCCAAGCCCCCCCC
>VUYV01000850.1:27084-62626 GCA_008711295.1 Anarhynchus alexandrinus | reverse complement strand
GGGGCGGGTGGGGGGCGGCGGCCCGCCGGGCTGAGGGTAGGGGAAGGGGGGCGCGGCCGCTCCCCGGTGTCCTTGGCGCCGCCGCCCGGGCGCCTCAGGGCGGGGGGCGGGACCGCCGTTAGAAGGACAGCCCGGCACGGCCAATGGGAAGGCGGCGCGGCGCCTGGCGGCCCTGCTATAGGCAGGGCGGGGGCGCGCGCGGGTGTGTGTGGGGCGGCCCCCCTCAGCCCCCCGCCTTCTTCCCCCAGCCGTTAATCTGTGGTAAATATTCCTGTTATTTGACCTTTGGGTGAAATCTGGGCCGTGGTCCGGGCCGGCGCCTCTCCTGAGCCCCTCCTCAACCGTCACCGCCTCCCTGGGCGCCGGGTGCCCGTGTCACCCCCTCACCGGCCATCCCGGTCTCGGTTCCCTCCCGCCGCTAATTTGATTTACCTCAGGAACAGCCCTGCTCCCACCGCGCCCGGCTCTGCTGCCGCACCGGCTCCCGCGCCTTCAGAAAGCCAACCCTCGCTGGAAGCGGCCCTCAAAGACCAGCTGGATCCGCTCGTTTGGGGGCAAAGCCTGGTGTTAACACCCCTGTTTTCCAGAGAGGTCACCAGGACGCTGCTGAGCGGCAGCACCGAAACCGGACACCCGACGCCGGAGACACCGCCAACGCTTTCGTCCTAAAGCTTTTTTTTCCTGCCGCGTGCATGCCTGTGCGCTGACACCCAGTTCAGTCGGCTCTCTGAAATATCTGCCTGTGTTTTGCTGCTTAAATCTTAGGAGGGTAAGCTGGGGAAACATCCAATGCTGCCACACTCGCTGTCCTGCACCTGCCTGCCATTTCTCACCTGTTTGATTGCAGGCAGAAGTGAGCAAGCAGGGTGGAAAGCACGAGTGGTCCTCCCTTCTTCCCCCGGGGAAATCTGTAAAACGCTTTGGCTGAATTAGAGTGATCCCAGGTCTTCCTCAGGCTATTTGGACCAAAACCCTGTGTTTTATGGTGGGAAGCATAGCTGCTGCTGTGCTGAGTAGCCAGAACTAGATTCAGCAAGGCAAATCTGGAAGCCCAGCTGATGAAATGTCGGTAAAGAAGGTGTATTTTTTTCTCCAGTCCGATGCAAAACTTCATTTTAATCTGCTGAATGCACGATAGCTGCTTTGACATTGGGCTGCTGCTTGTTAAACTGGTTGGGGATATGGAAACCGTCCAGTTGGGTCTCCTCCAGCCTTGGGTCCCGCTCTTGCAGGAGGAACTGGGTGGAAAGGGCAGCTCCAAGAAGAGCTAGCTCCAAGAAGAGCTGGCTCCAAGTGCCAGTGCTTTCCCTGGGATGATCTTGCTCCAGCACTTTCCCTTGGGCTGCGACTGTTGAGCATGGTTAACCCCAGGCCTCCCTGCGTCCCACTAAGAGCTGCGAGGCTGAGGTTGCTGGGGGACCTCTGAGGGGTCCCATGCTGGCTTGGGGTTGCTTTTCTGGGTTCTCTGGGCAGGGGAGAGCCCCTCTCTGGGCCTTTTGACTGCGTCAGCCTTCTTGGGTCTAAGCTTTTAAGGTGAAGCAATGAATCAGTCTGTCCTGGAGCCCACATCCGAAGTGCTTTGCACCACCGTACATCTACTTTGAGAGGGGTCTTCCCCATAGACGGTTTCTTCCCAGCTTTGTCCTGGACCACGTAACACAAACTGGCAAGAAGAAAACCTCGGCCAAGCAGGGTGGTTGCAGGGTAAGTAATGGCAAAAATCAAAGCCAAGACCTTCTACCTGGGAGACCGAGCGACAGAAAAAACTTCCACGCTGGGTTGGCGTGATGAGAGCTGTCTTTCTGCAGCTCTCACAGACCTGGAGGAGTGCACCCCAGTAGACTCGATCAGCTCAATGTGAAGGAAGACGTGATATTCAGCATTAAAATCCAGCCGGTAACAAGTTTTTTCCAGCAGCCTTCTGGGCACTGTGCTTTAAAGTGCTTTTCTTCAAACTCGGACGATGCCTCTACAAATGGGAGGTTGAAGGGCCAAAATGTCCAACTCCTGCTGGAATCTGAGTTTCACAGAGAGGATTTTCCTGTTTAAAACAAAGAAAAAGAGGAATCTCAGAGGAAGAATCAAGAGATCAAAAGAAGTCAAAGAATACTTTATGGATTTTTTATTGGAAAAGGAGTAGATGTTGTTGGCTAGGAACTAAAGAGGAAAGCACCAGGGGAACCTGATGCCTTAGACTGTTAATCCAGGCTGCATTTCATCATCAAATGTGCCTTATTTTGTACGAAGGTGCCGATATAAAAAGGTGCGGGTGGCTTTGATGTGCAGCGGCTGCGCAGCGACTTGTTTGAGGCCAGCGTTGTGTACCCCACTGAGCAAATCTACTTTTCACCGACATGTCAGGGGAGATGATGCTGCTGTGCCAGGAGGGACAGGGGAGGCAGACCCGGCCGTGCTGAGCATCTTGAGCAAAAACTGCATTTCCCAGCCATCGGAGGCTCGGCTGTGGGACGGGGTGGACAGATTGATCCAAATTAAAAACTGATCCTCAGCTCAGTTCTCTGTGCTAGGTGCTCGCAGGGGATGGAAGGGGGGTGGTCTCTGCTCTGTGCTCTCCTGCAATAATTTCTAACTCGGTTTTCCCTTCTCTCCCAACAGGAGCTTGCGTGAGGCGACAGGACAAACATGCTTAACTTAAGGACTTGTGCGGCAAAGCTGAGGCCGTTGACGGCCTCACAGACTGTAAAGACAATTTCCCAACACAGGCTGGCAGCACCCAGGACGTTTCAACAGATCAGGTGCTACAGCGCACCAGTGGCTGCCGAGCCTTTTTTGAGTGGGACTAGTTCAAACTACGTGGAGGAAATGTATTATGCTTGGCTGGAAAATCCCAAAAGTGTACATAAGGTAAGGAGCAACCTCACCGGGATATCGCCTTCGCTTCTCTCTCTGTGTCTGATCAGTGGGTTCAGGTAAGTGCACATGTCTGAAGGAGGATCAAATTCAGCTGGAGGGGCTTGATGGTTGTGGATGGTCCTTCTGCCTCGCTTTGCCCAAAAGAAATGTCAGTGATTCCTTGAGAAAGAGCCAAGAGGAGCTTCTCTGTTCAAAAGCGAACGCCGTTGGCCTGTGGGACGTGGGCAGCATCCTGGATCACAAGCGGATACAAGGAATGGCTTCTGGAGTCCACTTTTAACGAGCTCACGATGCTTTATTTTTTCCAGCTCTGATGGCTCATCAGGAAGGATTGTTCTGGAGTGGAGGATGGGGTGGGAGGCAGGGAGGGTATTCTCCGCATCCTGACTGGTTTCCTTTTTGCTTCAGGCGCGGGTGGTGTTACATGTTGGGGTAGACAGGCCGTAGCTAAGCTTGACTCTGAGCTTGTGTGCATAAAGCCAGGCTGCTGATCTGCAGCCTGGGGAGGGGGACTGGGTCTGGTGGCCAGAGGGATTCCCACCAGCTGTGCCTGAACTTCAACTGGGAAATTGACCTGGCTGTGGGCAGTATGCACAGAACTCTGTCTTGATCTGGATTACTGAAGCTCCTCCAGCGAGGAGAAGGCCAGGTCTTTAATGTAGAGTCCAGCCGGTGAGGGCTCAGCTGGGAAGAGGATTTCTGAAACCCACCTGCATTTTTTCCCCATCCCCAATGTTTCACAAGGAAAATGTTCCTCTAGTGACTAAGTCTCAGCATTACCCAGAGGATTTTTAAGACAGTTTCATACACGTCCTGATGTAGAGCAGGGATTTTCTTTACTCAGTAGCACATGAGCAGTCTGCAAACCAGAACACGATGGTTAAATTGAGCAGTCAAGGGTGAGTAAGAAATCTCATGCCCCAACACATGCATCAGCGTTGAGTGTGTGTTTGCCATGGCACTGATCCCATGCATCCAAAACGCACAGCCTCTAGGGTGCTGTAAAGGTCTTATGGTAAGATCAAAGCCAGATTTTCACAAGCAGTGTTGACTTTATGCTTCTTTCGAGGCAAACGGGTAGCTGAGCCAAGCAATACAGACTCGGAAAACACGAAGTATGTTGGTTTGGGTTGGGCCCTTTGTCAAATAGTGACTTGAAAGCTACCCAAGAATGTGCACGTGGTGCAACCCGGTCCTTCAGAGGCGGGATATTGAATTAAAAGCCATGAATGTAAATGCTGTAGTCTAATTTGAAAACAAGTGATTGTTACACCACATTTGTCCCAGCGACAGGCACAGTTATGTCTTTGGCAAAGGGTCTTCACAGTTTGATACCAGCTCTTTGATCTACAGACCCTGCTCAGTCTTGAATATCACTCTGAGCAGATGTGAGAGTAATCATCAAGGCTAACAGGAGCAGCAGGCTGGGAAGTGTGTTTAGGTCCTGAGACCAGACCTCTGGATCTCTTCTGGTCTTGTCTGCTCTTTAATGTAGCCCCTGGAGCTTGATCAGCTCATCTGTAGGTAGGCAGTGCATGCAGTGCCCTCATGCACGCTTGGCTGAAGAAACTGGGGGAGAATTTAGGTCAGAAGGAGCCTCTGGAGCCTCTACCCTGGCGTGGCCAGCTTGGAGGTGGCGTGGCCAGCTTGGAGGTGGCGTCCAGCTTGGAGGTGGCGTCCAGCTTCGTGGCTAGACCAGGTCACTTGGGGCCTCATGCAGTCAGATTTTGAGCACCTACAAGGGTGGAGCTTGTACCACCTCTCCAGTCCCCCAGTCCAATGTTTATGGTGAAGAATTGCAAGTGTGTATCAGTCACCCCTGGAAATCAGTGTCCCTCTAAGTACTTCAAAGTGCTTAGTGAGCAGTGCAGGAGTTCACATAAGCATGGCTGGGGATGGTTTGTGGCAGTAGGAAAATGTGAAATGAAGTGGGATCTTATCACTGCCAGGAAGCAAATCTGATGCTAGTAATGATAATGATAGTAATGTAATGATATCTGAGGTTTAGCATGGACTTTGCTGTTAGTCCCTGGTGCTCTTGATCAGATGACGCACTTGACTCGTCTCTCCTGGGTGGATCCCATCTCATTCCAGTGACCAAGATCCATTCCCAGCTCCTAGCTTTGCCCCTTTCTCCTCTCTGCACTTTTTCATAGCTCACCCTGTCCCCGCTGGGTCACCAAGCCGCTGCAGTGGGATCAGGGTTGTGGCCTTCCCTGGTCTCGCCTTGCAAGCGGTCCCCATCAGCCTGTGTCCCCTCTGGCGTGACGCTGAAGCAGCAGTGGAGTGTGCCACCCCTGTGCCTGATAAGCGTTGGCCTCCATCCTGTTAGATGTAGGGTCATATCTGAAGGTGGAGTTCCCAAAAAAAGCTGGGCAGTCACGTGGACCCAGCTGCGGCTTATCTGTTCCTTGCACAGAGCAGAGGCTGGCTGTGCCTCACTGTGCTGCTTTCTGGTGGCGAGGGCGAGACCTTCAGCCAGGGAAGAGCTGGGCTTTCTTTGCGGTTGTCGCCGAAGACCTACGAGATGTCCAGGCTGCATGACCATCCCGACCGAGCAAAATCAATTCACTTCCTTTGTGGAGACACTGGTGGTTTAAACTGTAGAATGTACTTACGCGTTTGGTTAGAGTAGGGATTTTTTTTTTAAAAAAATGCAATTTTAAGTTTGCTTCAGGGCAGGCAGCCAGAGAACTTTGCAGTAGATGATACTTGCAGTCATACATCTGCGACAAGTCTAGCCTTCCTAAACCGCGGCCCCTGTGTTCAGGTTGAACTGGTGTAAAGGGATACAGCTCTCCCCGTATGTATATACATCAGTCTTTAACATGAACTTCTTAATATGCCAGTGTTTTGATTTTTGTACTGAAAGTGGTTTTGTGACCACAATGTGTGTAGACCATGCTGTGTAAGCCCAGCTTCGCTGATGTGACGGCAGGAGCCCGCAGCCTTCAGCAAGGCCAGAGCTGCCTTTGCTGCATCCTTTGCAGTCGTGCTCACAAATAGGACCCCAGTCTGAATTTGGCAGGAGTCTTGCTTGGGAGTCGGAAACGTTTGGGTTTCATCCCCCATCTTCAAAAGCGAGCACTGCAGTGAATTGAAGGTCCTCGTTTATGTTGATAAGGCACAAGGTGACGTGCAGAGGATATACTGATCGATCGCTGCTTGACTCCCTACTCTCAGCCATAAGTTTGGTTTGGGCTTCTCTTCCAGCCTTAAGCTCTGAATGTTCCTCCTCTTCTCCCTGCTGAAGTAGGAGGTGTTGCCTGGCTCGCCGACTGTGGAGATCAGGTCTGGTTGGTGCTTTCTGTCCCCTGGAGCCTGTGGCAGGAGAAGGAGCAGGGACGCAGCCTGAGCTGGAGGTAGAAGCAGTGTCTCCCTTGTGCACCTCCCAGCCTGGAGCAGCACCAGCCCAATTTGAGGTGCCCTGTGGCGGGTGGGAGATGTCACCCCTGTCCCCTTGCTGCGTGTGCCTGATCTCTGAGCTGGCTTTGTGGCAGAGGCTGGGACCCACAGCCTTCTCCAGGAACTGAGTCTGATCAACAAAGTGAAAGATGCTGGTTTCGGTTGTTGGGCTGTTTTGGGGCTGTTCTCAGCAGAGAAGCCTGCGGTGAGCTCCGCTCTCAGAGCTGAGCTCAAAATCCCTCTAAAGCCTGACCTATCCAGGCTTGCTGCAGTCAGCTGCCTCTCCCATCCTGCTTTGCCGACACACAAGCGGTGGCACAGAGGAGCACCGGGAAAGCCATTCCGGGCCAATGCCTTGTGGTGTGGTCGTGGTGGGGCGTGTGGCTGTGGACAGTCACAGCAGGGACCTGGGGTTGGGAGCATTTAGCGCGCCAAGACCTGGGGGCTGCTTGCACACTGAAGAGCGGGGAGATACCGGCTTTGAGCCCTCTTGGTAAAAATGAGGTGAATCTGACCTCTTTTATACCCTATATATATATTATACCCTATATATAGAGATAGGGTATAATATATATATAGGGTATAATTGTTGGAGGAAGGCTTGAAGGGCTGCTGTGGGCATGGAGAGGGTCAGAGGGGAATAACCTGATGAGCTTTATTATTGCTGTTACCTTCGGCAAGTGCTGGATTAAGGCAAAGTCCTTCCTGCAATAAAGCAGGATAACGCTGATGAGGCTGTTCAGCCTCTCCCACGGGATACGTGAGTTCCAGAAGCACCTCCGTGGGTCACCAGAAACCCCGGGGGTGGCCCTTGAATACCCTCGAATTCGAAACCATATCAGCAACTTGAAAGTTGACATTTTTATAGCTCTTATCAGGGTCACAGCCTTCACTGGGGGCAAAGCCTGCAGTCAGGTAGCCTGAAATACTCTGTAATTAGGTTGGGCAATAAAGCATTTAGTGAAAGTGCCTAAGCTGACCCAGCTGGTGCCACACCTTGTTTGGAGAGATTAAAATGAACTTTTTCTTTCAGAACAGAAGCAAATTGCATCTCCAGGAGGTTAATAGTGTTGAATGTCAGAAGAGAGGAGGTCATAAAGGCAACACCTCTGCCTCCTGGCTCTGTCCCTGTCCCCCAGCACCGCTGCCAGCCGCCTCCTGGGTCTAGCAGATGCTCCCTTTTTCTTGCCTGTCTTTATTTTCCAGTACATTAAACAACCTCAAGCCACTGAGCAAAGCGGCCAGCCAGGTTCCTCCCTAAGGGCACAGAGCCCATCCCAGCGTGCTTGTTCCTCCCGCTCCCAGGAGCTGATGGCTTCTGGGGCACCCGTGAGCTCTGTGAGCCTGGGGAAAGGGCTTGGGCTGCTCTCACCAGTGGCCAGGAGTAAGGATCATACAAAAAGCAGCTCTCCCTCTTTTTCTGCTGAAATTTCCTTTAGCAGACAACAATCAGAACAGGGGTGGATGTTTTCTGTCTTTGGGTTTTTTTTTTGTTTTGTTTTGGTTTTTTTTTTTTTCATTTTTCCTTTGGGGGAGCTATTGTTTATCAGTTATGGTGCCAAATTGTTCCAAATTTTATTTATGTTCCTTCAGCGTGACCCGTTTCTAAATTTAATCACCTTGTGCAGCCGTGTGATGGGGTGTCTGGGTAAATCTGGGCTGGAAATAGCTTCCTGGGGCATGTGATGGGCGCTGCAGCCAGAGGAGCTCCAGGGAAAGGGGAGAGCTGGTGCTCCTCCGGCAAAGGTCAGGTTTTCAGTCCCCTCCACCCTGCTGCCAGGGTGCAAAAGCTACTTTTTCTGCCCCAAACCACCACTGGAGCTGCTTTCACAGCTCTTTTCAACTTGGTTTGGGCAGCGCTTCACCCATCTCTGCATCACTGAGGTCGGGTTTGGTGCTTTCTGCAGACACGAGGTTTAGGGACATGCAGGGTGCTGAGTGCTGGGTCGGTGGAGAGACCCTTGGGGCTGAAACCAGTGTGCGAATCTGATGGGATTTGTTTGCTCTAGCTGGTGTCTTGGGTACATGCTGGCAGGCAGATGCTGCTCCACCTTGCCCTTGTCCTTTGCTATTGTTCAGTGGCACGTGGGAAGAGGGCAGGGGTGAGAGTATGATGAGAAGACGTGGCTTGGACTTTGATCTGCTGGTCTCTCCCCTTCCCCTGGTCTGTTGATGCCTCTCCAAGTAGATGGATTAACTTGAATTTTGCCTGGGACACTTCTGGTCTCTTCAGGCAGTGCTGGATAAGTACCACAAAGTTACACCAAGTCTGTCGAAGGGTGTTTTTTGTTTTTTTTCCTTTGTTTTCTTAACACCTAGAAATGCCCATCTACAGAGGGGAACAGGAGCAGAGGTGATATCTGCCTTGCTAAGGGCACGGGAGAGCTGGTATGGGAGTATCCACATAGTGCTGGTGTTGCTGAAAGGATGGGGAAAAATTGGAAGGGACAGAAAAAGAAAAAAAGCCATTGCTGTTTGGGGACTGGACAACACAGCTTACGCTGGGACTTGGGTCTCAGGCCATTTAGACCACGGAAAAGAGGAAGAGGTTGATTACAGGGCAAAAATATTTTTCAAGAAATATTGTGGGTATTTAGAGGGCAGTGTTCTGCCCTGGAGAGAAGGAAACGAGCCTGAAGACTAGTCTGGGGCTCATTACTCAGAGTACTGGTTTTGAGAGGCGAGCCGGGTGAGGGTGCCACCTGTGTCCTATCCTGAGCACCGCTGCTGAGGGGGGGCTCAGGGAACAGTCTCATGCCAAAAGAAACAATCCAGATGGATGGGAAGTGGGATAGTGGTGTAACTGGAATAGTGGGAGAGCTTTAGTGCTCTCCTGTCCAAGGCAGGTGGGTGCCTTTGGCAGCGGCTGTGTGGGGCTGAAGTGCGGGGGGAGGAGGCAGCTCTGCCCCTGGGGGATTTTACTCCCCGCTGTGGCAATAGATCTGAGACGCCAGTAAGGTGGAGTGAGGAGGTACTTGGGTGGCGGGTAATGACCCTGTCGCCTCTCTTCTTTCCCTTTTCCTAGTCATGGGACATCTTCTTTCGAAATGCCAATGCCGGAGCTGCTCCAGGCACCGCTTACCAAAGCCCCCCTCCACTGAGTACCAGCCTTTCCACGCTGTCCCAAGCCCAGTTCTTGGTTCAAGCACAGCCCAACGTAGATAAACTGGTGGAGGACCATCTCGCAGTGCAATCTCTCATCAGGGCGTATCAGGTAAGGAGATGGGCTTTGTGCCGAGGAGGAGTGTATCCTCCGTAGAGGGGCATGCAGTGGCCGAGGTGGGCTGGGGTTAGTGCAGCTGATGCATGCGTTTTGCATGGAAAGCATGCAGGATGCGTGCTGGGCTGCCTGGTTTTTAACAGGAGCTGCTGATCTGTTGGGGCAGAAGCTCAGCTGATGCTTTGCTGGACAATAGGAAGATTAAAGCTATTGTCACCCAAACAGAGCAATTATGGTGGCAGGGAGGGGGAGGTCTTTTCTAAGCAGGGTGGTTTGCAGGCTGCTGGAATGATGCTTCTGTGCTGTGGGCTCCTGCCGCGCTCAGCAGTGGTGTGGGACACCCATCCTGTTTCCCCCATGTTGCTGAGAGAACTTCTGAGGTCCTAAAATAAAAGTTCAGGAAACATTTCCTTGCAATTTGCAACCAGGAAGAGGGCTGTGGTGCTGCTGGTCTGCGACTCAGACTAGTGCTGCCAAAGTCAGCCTGTTGGGAGAAACAAGGAAGGAAACATCCTCCGGCTAGGGGATTGTTAGCCAATATTTTAACTCAAGAGAGGATTTAAATGTATTTCTAGATCTGTGTCATCCTTTCACCTTTGGTTGCACTCTGGATGTGAAGTGTGGGGGCTTTAATTTGGGCTGTGGTGTGACGTTAACAAACCCAGCTGCTGTGGAGGTGTGACCATGGTCTTCTCCCCTATTCCTGCAAAGAAGCACCTGCTGCAGGTTGTGTTCCTGCTCAGATATGGGGAAAATCCAATGTACAAGGCCACAGGTTAAGGCAAGAACTGCAGCACTGGGCAAGTCCAAAGGTCTGCCCAGCCTTGGCCCTGCTCTCTGGCTTTAAGGCCCCTGCCCTGCCCACCTCCACAGCCAAGGTGCCAACGTCAACGCTGGGGCACTGCCCTGCTTTTCTTTAAGAAGAGGAAGTGGGGACATGTTTGTGAGGACTTGTGTCTTCCCTCGTTACTGATTTCATGGGAGGTGACCACCCGGCCAGCTCTCTCCAGCTCGTGTGGATCCTGGCGAGCTGTTTCTAAAGGCCGTGCAGCTTTTGCTGGTGGAACAAGGAGGCAGATGCCAAGTTCAAACAAGCGGTGACTGATGTAGTTGGAGGCAGCAGCTCCAAGTCAGCGATTTGAACACAAAATCCACAACCTCTTCTGCATTCCTGTCACTTCCTCAGTCTCCGAATGGCAGCACTGGGAGGTCATTGCTCTCAGATGTATTTTTTTAAGCTGTGTGCAGTGAGAAATCCACCTCCCTTCCTACCCCAGTGTCGCTGTAGGGCTGTAGCTGCAGTGGGGTGTCTAGGTGGAGAAGTTCAGCACAGTGTATGGAGGTACAAAAGAGTGGGAAGGCAGGAGGAAACCTTGCCTGTGATGGGTAACCTACTTAAAACACCAGGCAAGTAATTGCTTAATTAGATCGAGCTGGATTGTCCCTGTAATTATAGGTGAGCAGTGACCCTCCACTGCTGTGGCATTAGCGATGGCTTCTTAACTGTAGCCGTGGTTGCATCTCCAAGTCATTATTTCTGTTTGAATCATAGAATGCTTTTGAAGCATAGAATGCTAAAGATCATCCAGTGCCACCCCCTGCCCTGGGCAGGGACGCCTCCCACCAGCCCAGGTTGCTCCAAGCCCCGTCCAACCTGGCCTTGAACACCTCCAGGGATGGGACAGCCACAGCTTCTCTGGGCAACCTGCGCCAGGGGCTCACCACCCTCACAGGAAAGAATTTCTTCCTAATATCTAATCTAAATCTCCCCTCTTTCAGTTTAAAACGGTTACCCCTCATCCTGTGGCTCTGCTCCCTGACCCAGAGTCCCACCCCAGCTTTCCTGAGGCCCCTTTAGGGACTGGAAGGGGCTCTAAGGTCTCCCTGGAGCCTTCTGTTCTCCAGGCTGAACCCCCCCAACTCTCCCAGCCTGTCCTCCCAGCAGAGGGGCTCCAGCCCTCGCAGCATCTCCGGGGCCTCCTCTGGCCCTACTCCAACAGCTCTGTGTCCTTCTGCTGTTGAGGGCCCCCTGAGCTGGAGGCAGCACTGCAGAGGGGTCTCCCCAGAGCAGAGGGGCAGAATCCCCTCCCTCGCCCTGCTGGCCATGCTGCTGGGGATGCAGCCCGGGATGTGGTTGGCTTTCTGGGCTGCCAGCGTGCATTTCCAGGTCATGGTGAGCTTCTCATCCACCAACACCCCCAAGTCCTTCTCCTCAGGGCAGTTCTCAATCCATTCTGTGCCCAGCCTGGATTTGTGCTTGGAATTACCCCGACCCATGTGCAGGACCTTGCATTTGGATTTGTTGAACTTCATGAGGTTTGCATGGGCCCACCTCTCAAACCTGCCCAGGTCCCTCTGGATGGCATCCCTTTCCTTCAGTGTGTCAACTGCTTCACACAGCTTGGTGTCGTTGGCAAACTTGCTGAGGGTGCACTTGATCCCACTGTCCATGCTGCCGGCGAAGATGTTAAACAGCACCAGTCCCAGTACTGACCTCTGAGGAACGCCGCTTGTCACTGGTTGCCACTGGGACACTGAGCTGTTGACCGCAACTCTGAGTGTGGCCATCCAGCCAAGTTCCTTATCCACTGAGTGGTCTGTCCATCAAATCCATGTCTGTCCAATTTAGAGACAAGGATATCATGTGGGACAGCTTTGCACAAGTCCAGGTAGTTGCCATCGGTCTCTCTTTCCTTACAATGCTGTAACCCCCTTGTAGAAGGCCACCAAATTTGTCAGACATGATTCGCCCCTCAGTGAAGCCATGTTGGCTGTCACCAACCACCTCTCTGTTTTCCATGTGCCTTAGCAGAGTTTCCAGGAGGATCTGCTCCATGATCTTGCCAGGCACAGTGACTGACCAGCCTGTAGTTCTCCAGTTCTTCCTTTTTTAACTTTTTAAAAAAGGGGTTATGTTTCCCCTTTTCCAGTCAGTGGGAACTTCACCAGATTGCCACGACTTCTCAAATATGATGGATAGTGGCTTGGCAACTTCATCTGCCAGTTCCCTCAGGATCCGCGGATGAGTCTCATCAGGTCCAATGGACTTGTGTACCTTCAGGTTCCTTAGATGGTCTTGAACCTGATCTTCTATGGTGGGTGTTACCTCATTGTCCCAGTCCCTGCCTTTGGATTCTGTGAATTGGGTGGCATGGCTAGAGCACTTGCCGGTGAAGACCAAGGCAAAAAAGTTGCCGAGTACCTCAGCCTTCTCCATGTCGCTTGCAGCCAGGTCTCCCGTTTTGCTCATCAGAGGATTATATCCTGTGTACCTGCAGAAACCCCTTTTGTTATTTTTTGTGTCCCTGGCCAAGTTCAGCTCCAGCTGTGCCTTGGCTTTCCTGATCCCCTCCCTGCATCCCCATCCCTATCATCTCCCCAGGATGTGTATCCCTGCCTCCACTGCCTATGCATTTTGGTTTTGTGTTTGAGTTTGGCTGAGTTCTTGACGTAGCCAAGCTGGCTGCCTGCCTCACCTGCCCGATTCCTTGCACGCCGGGACTGAGAGCTCATGAGCCCTAAGAAAAACGTCTTTAAATATCTCTCAGTTCTCATTCACTCCTTTGCCTCTGAGGGCAGTTTCCCAAGGGATCCCATGCACTAGTGCCCTCAACAGCCAAAACAGCTTGTGTTGCACATGGACAATAACAAGGAGCATGGCTCCTATGGGGGAAAAGACCTCCTCGCTTCCATGCTGACTTGGGGATTCGCTGTGGACCTGCAAACTGCTGAGTTGACCTCAAAGCCATCAGACGCCCCCAGCTCAAAGCCATTTGCCATACAGAGTGGCTTCCTCGTCCTGCTGAGAGTGTCCTGGCTGTTGGGAACAGCATGGTGAGCTTCTGTCCTGCCAACTGCTAAATGATGGGCTAGCCCCTGCGCTTTGTTGCAAGACGGACAAGTAAATTGTTCCCAGACAAAGCTGGCCCAGAAGAAGAGCTTTCCGTGTGGCCACCAGTGCTCGGGCACGTCGTTGTCTGGCCCTGCAGAGAGCGTGGAGGGGGATCAGTGCTTTCTTAGCAGTTTGCCTTAATGTCAATGGCTGATTTGAGGCTCTTTGGCTGGTAAAACCACAAAAATCTGTTCCTAAAATCCCCTTGGGATACTCTGAATAGGAATGCTTTTCTGGTAAATAAGGTCAGATCAGTATGTCTGGTTTGTACAAGAGCTTTAGTAATCCCCTCGTATATGAGTGATATTTCTAACTGGCAACAGATTTGATGGCCGGGAGTATCATTTTCACAGCATAAAGAAGGCACCGCACCCCGTACTGTGGCAGTAGTCTTTCCTGCCCTGCTGCCAGCGTAGCTGAGCCTGAAGCTTTGAGAGCAGGAGCTGTGAAGAAATAAACTGTGGCTTTGCCAATTGGAGAGTGCTGGCCACTGAGATTAATTGAGTTTGCCCAGTGAGATGTGGTGGGGTCCTCCTGTGAAGGCAAAAAGCAAAACTCCTCATTACCTCTGTGGCTCCCGATGCAGATTCAAACCCAGCATGGTGACTCCTGGCCTGACTGCCGCTGCTGGGAACCGTCAAGGCTCTCTTGGTGCCAAAGCTCTTTGGTATTTCTGCACCTGCCCCTTACCAGAAGAGTGGTCCAAGTGCTGCTGTAGGCTCCTCTCTGCAAAACGGTGCTGTGAGCTGCTGACTTCTAATAGCACAGACAGGCAGTTGTTCCCCAGACAAGTTCTTCGGCCTTTCAGGTGCTACTGCTGCTGGTTGGCAATGCTTGTTTTCTCTGCTACGTTGGCAGGAGAGCACCTAGATCTGCCAAAATGTGGAAAATTGCCTCTTCGTTTGCTATGATGCTTAGGAAGAAACCATCGGTATGGAGTTACTGCATCCATAGAGAGGAGGTGCTTAGGTTGGACAGCAGGTGGGAGGCCCTCGGACCTCAATTCTGAAAGGTCTCTGCTGTGAAGGAGATCACCTTCCCCCTACCCACCCTGCCAAAGCCTGGCTTCAGGCAGAGCAGAGCGGTCCTCGCAGCTGGTGGCACTCATAGCTACATGCCGTAGCTGAAAGTAAACCCAACTTCTCCAGGCTTTAGCTGCAGCCAGAAATTGTGGTGCCTCTGCAGAAAATGTGAAGAGGGAAACTGTGCATGACTTGGGTTTTTTGCTGTTTTTTTTTTTTTTTTCTTTAAGGAATGTCTCTTTAATTAACTTGTTTTAATGACTAATCTGTGTTGTTGCTTCCAGGTCAGGGGTCATCACATTGCAAAGCTTGATCCTCTCGGCATTAGTTGTGTAAATTTTGATGATGCACCAGTAACTGTTTCTCCAAACGTCGGTGAGAATTACTCTGCAAATTAATTCTAATGTAATTTAACTTTTTTACCCCTCCCCTCTTTTGTTTTTCTCCCTTTCCCCTCTCCCTCTTGGTACCTGTTCTCCTTTCCATTCCTGGCCCATTTCATAGATTCGAGGGCATCATGTAGCACAACTCGACCCACTGGGCATCTTGGATGCAGATCTGGACTCCTCCCTTCCAGCCGATATTATCACATCCACAGACAAACTGGGTGAGGGCTTTGAGAGCAGTTAGTGCTGCATTGCTTGAGCTCCTCTCTCTTTCACGGCTTCGTAGGTAGATTGCTTCACCAGTAAGGGGGGAAAGGTCTTAAGTTTCCTTAGTAATGATCACTCTAAATTTATAGTCGACTGGCCACCGCGGAGCAGTTCTGCCCCCCTCTGGCTGTCACGGCGAATGGGTCTTGTGCCAAAACCCTATTGCTCAGCTCGTGTTTCTCCTCCAACTGGTGCCAATTAATTATGTAATTGAACTTGTTCATCCAGGGGAGAGCAATTGGAGAATCTTCTGGAAATGCAAAGCAGAGAGGTTTCGTGTTGGTGTGAGCTGGAGGGCTGTTCCCTGAGCTCCTCTTGCTCTTGGGGACCCCGAGAGCTGGGCGGAATGGGCTGGCTTCATCTCTGCGGGGCTGAGAAGCACCTCTTGGCATGCCTCTGCAACAATGCCCTGCCCTCCTTTGCTCCCAGCTTGCCACAGCATCTGTAAATCTCTTAATTGCCCCCTTTTTCCAAGGCTGAGCTATTAGTCCCTGTCGGTGATCATAACAAGGAAGCTTTGGGATGTGTTCCCATCCGAGTAGAGAGGTGGAAATCCCAATGCTTTCGAGTGAAAAATGCATGAGTGTTGCACAGAAGCGTGTGTGGTGCCTAGGAACTGAAATCCTAATCTGAAAGTGCTTAAACTCAGCGCCTCTCAACGCGCTTTAGATTTGATCGCCGTAGTACGCTGCCATTCTTCTAGCTAGAACGAGGTCGCAGCGCTGAGCTCTTTCACCTTGCTGGTGCTTTCCAAGGGTTGTTACCCTGGCACTACGAGCGCTCGAGAGGCATGCTTCTAACTTAGAGTAGAGCAGCAGTAATGATTACTAACCTCGCACAACTGAAACAGTCGATCAGAGCGTACGGTGCATGTAAACAATCTTGATTCCTTGTTCAGCTGCCAGCACAGGGACACCAGCCCTGGACCTGCTGGACCTTCATACAAGATTACGCGAGCTGGGAGTGGCAGGGAAAGAATTAGGTTTTGGTTGTCCCAGCTCACTGATGGGGAATCCGTTTTGTCCCAAGGTCTGGACTTCTGACATGCTTGTCTGGAGGACCAAGCCCTGGCTGTGCCTCGGGAGCCAGCTGGCTCTGGGTTGGAGCAAGCCCTGTGCCTGTGAGGTTTTGATGGGAAGAGGCGGGGAGATGATGGCCATGAGTCCAGGTGCAGGAGAGGACACAAGTGCTTGTGGTGGGCCCTGCGAGGGGAGCAGGAAGACTTTTTTAGGTGACTTTGAAGTCACTCACAGTGGCTGGGGAGAGGACAGGGTGAGGAGACTCTTTTCTAGCTCAGGGGTTTTGGCCTCTGCTGTGGGTGCTAATGACTTTTGAAGGAGAGCAGCAGAGGAGAGCCCTGAAGCCCTGTGCCTGGTGGATGTGTTTCCCTTTTGAGAGAAGAACAGGATCTGCATGGAACCCAGAGCTGATGGCTTCAAGTGGTTGCAGTGACTGCTCTCCCTCATGAGAAAAGGGAACCCGGCGTGGGGAGCAGAGTTACCATGCCACTCAGTAAGTCATAGGCTCACAGAGGGGTTTGGGTTGGAAGGGACCTTCAGGGGTCAAATAGTCCAACCCCCCCACCATCAGCAGGGACACCTTCCACTAGATTGCTCAAAGCCCCTCCAACCTGACTTTGAACACTTCTAATGATGGGGCATCCACAGATTCTCTGGGCCACCTGTGCCAGTGCCTCACCACCTTCACCGTAAAACAGTTCTTCCTTACGTCCAATCTAAACTGACCCTCTTTCACCTTAAACCCCTCGCCCCTTCTCCTGTCACTAAAGGCCCTGGTAAAGTGTCTCTCTGCACCTTTCTTATCAGTCCCCTTTAAGTACTGAAAGGCCGAGTAAGGTCTCCCCGGAGCCTCCTCTTGTCCAGGCTGAACACCCGCAACTCTCTCAGCCTTTCTGCGCAGGAGAGCTGTTCCAGCCGCGGGATCGTTTTCGTGGCCTCCTCTGGACCCGCTCTACAGGTCCATGTCTTTCTTGCGCTGGGGACCCCAGAGCTGGACGCAGGGCTCCAGGTGGGGTCTCAGGAGAGTGGAGTAGAGGGGCGGAATCCCTTCCCTTGACCTGCTGGCCGTGCTTCTTTGGATGCAGCCCAGGATATGTTTGGCTTTCTGGGCTGCAAGTGCACAGTGTCAGCTCACGTCCAATTTTTTATCCACCAACATCCATTCCCCGGTCTGTGCTGGGACTGGTACTGCCCTGACCCTTGCACTTGGCCTTGTTGAACTTCATGAACTTCATGCAGGACCACTCCTCCAGCCTTTCCAGGTCCCTCTGGATGGCACACCTTCCCTCCAGCGTATCAACTGCACCACTCAGCTTGGTGTCACCTGCAGCCTGGCTGAGGGCGCCCTCAATCCCACTATCCATGCCATTGATGAAAATATTAAACCATATTGGTCCCAGTATGGACCCTTGAGGGATACTGCTCCTTCCTGGTTTCCACTTTGACATTGAACTCACGGGACTGCTTCAGTGGGGAAAATCAGTTCAGAGGGCTTTTCTTCTGCTTTGACCATGTGGTTCCTCTGAAGCAAGGTGTGCTTTAGCAGCGTCCTTGCTTCAGAGGAAGAAGAGCCCAAGAGCCCAAAGCGATCCAAGAGCAGGTCTTCCCTTGGAGCCCCAACTGCAGAGCTGGGCTGACAGCATCATCACAGCAGTAACAGAATTTGGGTAATGCAGTATAAGCTCCATTTTTCCTGCTCCCCCAGGGTGAGCGGTCACGAGCCCAGCAGTGTGACCCAGCCTGGCTCACTGCGATGGAAAGTGTTCAGGCATGGCTGGTCCGTAGGCATCGGCTGGAAGAGAATGTCAGCCTGCGATTTCCATGTCTGAGCCAGGCATTAAGTTAAATTTCTGTTTCTTTGTGACTTTTGTATTAAGATATTTGTCATTGTGGTTCCTGCTGTTGATTTAATTACCAGGAATCCATAGGAAATAATGACTCCAGGGAACAGGCTGTGCTGGTATCAGCTGTTAGCTTGTGCTGGGGTTGTGTCTTGTGGTAGGACCCCAGACTCAAATGGCTGTGAGTAATCAAAGGAGGCTTTATTATCTTGCTGTAAGTATTATTTATACTAACTAGACTTTCCCCTGGTATCCTCATCCTGGAAAACCTCATCTGGTCAATCTAAAATACCACTTGGTGATCGTAGCTTGCAAATAGTGCTCAGCAAGAGGGGAGGAGAGCAGAGCTGGTGCAGAGTGTGGGCAGAACTCTGGCCGAGCCTAAGATCGGGTGTTGCCTGCTTGTGGCAGAGAAAGCCAATTTCTAAGCAGATCCTGCTGGCTTTTTTTTTTTTATTATTTGAAAGAGTATTTCTTAACACTTGACAGAGCAGTTAATAACAGGAGTGGTTTTGAAACTTGGAAACAATCTTGTTTCCTCTTTCTGAGCAGTGAAATCCTTAAAGGTCAGCTTTTGTGGTGCGAGCTCTGCTGCCAGTAGCTTAAACTGTGGCTGGACAGTGCTGTGATTCAAAGGAGTTGCATGGTTAATCTCGGAAATTGATCTTTTTTCTCAATTGCCTTTTGTTTAGCAACTGGTTTGTGTCTGGTTTGGAAGCTCTCTTTGGATTAAGCAGTGTGAGCTTTGGAGAAAATGTAAGGGGAGGAAAGCCCGCCTGGGGGTACTCAGTCTGATGAGTGGTGGTGCTGGAGCCACCAAATTCCTCTTTCTCTTGTCTTTTCTTTTCAAAAACCAAAATAATGTCATCCTGGTCTTCTACTGCAGCTGATCTGGCATGGTAAGTGGTGTAAAACAAGGACAAGATGACCGCAGAACTTGATGTGACCTGTCCAAGGAAATAATACTTTAGCACACTGAAGTCCAGGTGGTGCATGGAAGGCGGTGTGTGTCTGAGCATCCGTCTGTCTGAACATCCGTCTGTCTGTCTGTCTCTCTGTGGAAGGCAGCTGCTCCTGCCTCTTGCCCAGGGGAATTGATGGAAATTGTCTTCCAGCTCGGGAAAAGCCAGGCGAGCTCCTGTGGGGAGATGGGCTGGGAGCGCTGCCACCTCCCCTTTTCCCAGTTTGAGACCTTGCTAACCACACATCTCACCTAAATGTATGATTTTGCCCCCCTGACCGAACGGAGAAGTGTTTCCAAAGCTTTCTTGTAACCCAGGTGAGATTGAGGCACTCGGGTCACCTAACCTAGCTGGGGAGTGCAGCTCTGGTGACGCACGCTGCCCGCCGCTCCGGCAGCACTGCCTGCATCCGGCACAGCGTCTGAGCATGCTCGGGAAATGACAGCATTGCGTCTGCCTGCCTCACTGTTGGTCTTCCTCATTAACGGCCTGCTCGTTAACACTGATCCCCCTCCTGCCTCTGTGTAGGCAGCAGCAGTGCCTCCTTAGGGGTGACCTTGAAATCCTCCCGGTAGCGACGAGCAGAGCAAAACCCTCTGGGAGCAGATGTCGGTGGGAGGCAGCTCCCTGCTCTGCAGAGGATAATGCTCCCCTTGATGCAGCTTGATGGGAAGATGCCTTTTGGTCTTAGCAGATGAAGACGCCGTGCCCGACTCTCTCCCTTTCCCATGCGAGGCGTGCACGTGAGAGATCTCAAACCATGCAGCTCAACTGCTCCCCAGTGTCTGATGCCTCCCATTCCCCTCCCTGCTCCTCCCTCCTCTTGCCAGACTTTCCACCGGGATTTCTTTTCCGCCTAGTGCGTAGTCATCCTCCATCCCAATCCCTTTGCCTTTGATGGTTTTTGACTGTATTTTAAATACTGTATTTTTTTGACTTGTGCTTTCCATGACTAGTTTTCACAGTTCCAGGTTTTTTTTTTTTTTTACTAACTTTGCCTGCGTCTCTCTATCTTCTCCCTTTCTGCACCCCCTCCCCTGCCCACCCCAGATCTCGCAGTGTTCAAGGAGCGGCTGAGAGTGTTAACAGTAGGAGGTATGCAATTAATGAGCCTTTAACCCTCTGGAGTGCAGGACTCTCTTTGAATAGGTTATTCTGGGCATGAACGAAGCTGGTAAAGTGGTCCCCTCCTGTCTTGCACCACTCTTGAGTTTTGTAACATGTTTATTTTTAATTTATCCCACTAAAAGTCTCAATGTAGGTGCTTGGTTAGTGATGCTTCACCTGTAGAGATCCCCAATTTAGAGCCTCACTGGCCGTTTCCATACTGTGTGTTTGCATGCCTAGCTTGCTAGAGTACACGTTTTGTTGTGAGCATTAATTTTACGAGGCCTCAATCTCCTCGATTGATTTGTTTCCTAAAAATCCAAGCTGTCTTCTCCTGACTCTGTCCTGGTTTTGTCCCAGTG
This sequence comes from Anarhynchus alexandrinus, assembly GCA_008711295.1. NCBI lineage: Eukaryota > Metazoa > Chordata > Aves > Charadriiformes > Charadriidae > Anarhynchus > Anarhynchus alexandrinus. Next base: position 42,269 of record VUYV01000850.1, on the reverse strand, counting down.
AAAATTTGGCAGCTCATCCCTAGCCTTCCCCCCCATCTGATGGTGGTGCTGCCTATAAATACTCAGCACTATCAAAAAAGCTGGCAGGCTGCAGCAAAGCAGAAGCAGAGATGCTTAGAGCCTTGAAAACTCCTTGTAAAATCTGGTACCCCCCAAAGTGTGCCTGAGTCTTGAAACTGGCGTGGCAGAGCAAAATTAAGCCCTGTGTTGTGGGGCTGGGAGCCACAGCAAATTACTGAGGCTTCCCTGAAAACCTCCAGCCAGCAGCTTAACTGGGATGCTCTGTACTAATGCCACTTCTCTCCAGGACTTCTGTTTGGATGGGAACCACAGAGAAGTCCTGGAGATGCAGGGCCAAACCCTCAGTGCCTGCCAGCTGCGGTTCAGTGCTCCCAGGCACAGCTCCGGAGCCGAGCTCCCCAGGGTCTAGCTTAATTCCTTCCCCGGGGACTAGCAGCGTCCAAGAGGGTGATGTGGGCAGAGGAGGGGGTGGATGGCAGTGGGAACCAGGAAAACCTCTGCTCCAGGCGTGCTGTGGGTGTTCCCAGCCTCCGGCAAGCGCAGTCCTCGAGGCTGCACAAGGACAAGCCATGGCCAGCCCTGTCTCCAGCTCATCCTCCATTCCTGACCAGAGTGTGAGAGAGAGACTCTTTTAAGATTAAGTTCAAGGAGGGCCAGCTCTGGAGGGGCCAATTTTTGCCTCCCTTTGCCTGGAGGAAGGTGAGCTACACTGCCCTGCGGTGTTTAGGGGGTGACATCCCCTGTACCCTCCCTAAAAGAGATCCCAGCTGGGGGGTTGGGCTGGTTTGGAAGGAGCTGGGAGGAGCGGGGGTAACTCTGCCTCCTCTGTGGCTCCTGCCCTGGGTTAGAAAACACCTTGAAACCTGGCTCTGTTTGGAGCGGGCAGCTCCGCTCGCCCACCCCCCTTCCAGCCAAGTTCCTGCTTCAAAAGGGTCTTGGGACTCTCCGGCTCTGCTTCTGCCTTGCTGCATTGGTTCGGCCAGTTCATTGTCCCTTCTCCTTCGTTCCTCAGTTTCCCAAAGGCAACCATGAGCTTCAGCAGGCGCTGAGGCACCTTCGATGGCTTTGGGGTACTGTGGAGCTGCTGTGGGCCCTGGCAGGGACCTGCTGATGCTGTAATGGCAGTGGCAGCTCTAAAACCTGACGTTCAGCTCCGAGCCCTGCTCGGTACCTTCTCCAGGCACACCCAGCTCCCTGCAGCCCCGCATGCCGTAAGTAGGAGCCACCTATGAACCACAAGGTACCAGCACCAAAAAGGAGGGGGTTTGCCAAGTAGACCTAGGCTAAACCCCTAATTAAAAGGCTGTTAATTGGGCAAGGGGGTACCTGGGCAGCAAAACTCCCGAGGGGCTGCTGGCTGCCCCGCTCCCGGGCTGAGCTATTCAGGAGAGTCCGTCGCAGAGCCCTGATGCCATTTTTTCTTTCTTGCTTCTCTTTCTCTCCCTCTTTGGGGTTTGTCTGTTTTAACCGTTTCCTTTTCCGCGTTGACTTCTCATTTTTAATTCCCACCGTGTGGCGACACCTCTGTTGTGCTCGGTGACTCCTCAATTCCTCTGTTTCTTTTCTCTTCCCTCTGGTATAATTTGTGGTGTATTATTTGCGTTCTTGGGGCTACAAACTTCCTGACTCTCACCCTGGATTTTAATTACCGATTTACATGCGTATATATATTGCTTTGTGTTTTGTTTCCTGCGTTACCTTTTGTAACCTTGTTGTTCCATGCTTAATGTCTTTTTGTTTAATTACGGCTTTGTTTTTATCCATATAAACCTCCTTCATGCTTATTTTTGGTTTTATGCTGCTTTTTTTTTTGTCCCTTCCCCACCTCCCCCAAATGCACCTGGTCCCTGCGTGACGGTGTACCCCCATCCCTCTTCCTTCCTTCTCTCTCTTGCTTTCGCTTGTCCCACCCATGAAAAATCCTGCAGGCTTTTATGGGCTGGATGAATCTGACCTCGACAAGGTCTTCCACTTGCCCACAACCACTTTCATCGGTGGAAATGAATCGGCTCTTCCTCTCCGGGAAATCATCCGTCGGCTGGAGGTGAGGAGGGCAGGGAGGGCAGGGAGGCCTGTGCGAGACCTGTTTACAGCCCGGGGCGGGGGCAGAGCAGTTGCTTTTTGGAGGTCCTGGGCCCTGCTGCTGCCCACCTGCAGATTTTAAGCTTTTCAGGTTGGGAGCTTCTCCTTGGCACTTGCCCGACTCGTAGCAGCCACCCTGTATTACCTGGTCATCTCTGATCACCTCCAGCTTCATGCTGTATTAGGGCAACACATTTGGTCTACCCAAGGTGGAGCAAACCCCAGGCAATTAAATATTGCATTTTTGGAAACCTCTCCAGCTATGTTTTCCAGTTTAAAAGCAGCAAACAGTGCTGAGAGAGCACAAGAGTGGGCTGGAGGCAGATGATACCCCCCTGTGCAGTGCTGCTGCCCTGCGTGGTGGGCCTTTGGAGGGTCTCTGTGCAGGAGCAGCTCCAACGTGGGGCTGGGCTTCCAGCTCTTGCAGCCAGTTCCCCTTTCCTGCCAAATTTCATACCCTGCTCTGCCTGATCTGAGAGTGCAGATGGCTCCCAGGCAAGCTGCAGGCTTGCTCAGACGGTTTTTGCCGAGACAGGTTGACCTTGGGAGAAGCAAAGCTGCATCAACATCTTAGATAAGCTGCAAGAACGGCCTCTTTATTTGCTGGGGGAGGTTGTTTCGCTGATTCTCTCCCTGCCATATGAAGTGGGGTTGTGGACCTGGTCATAGCTGATGCCACCAAGAGGGAAAATATCGCCTCTGAGGTGGATGTAAAGGACTTGAGGCCCCTCGGGAAAAGAGAATTAAACATTTTGATGCTGGGTCAAATGCAGGGTCTGAGGTGCCCTGCAGCATCCTGGAACATTCCCTGCAGTGTCCCCTTTACCAGGAAAACAGCTCAAATCAGGCTCCCAAAACAGGGCTGGCTGCTGGGCGCTGCTCACGGGTCCCCCCAGGCTGCCACTGCAGGCAGCGCTTGCCCGTGTTCAGGCAGTGCTTGCCAGTGTTTGGGCAGCGTGGTGCGGCTGCCAGGCAGGAGGGTTTGTGTCTCTGCTGGTGCAGGAGGGCTCTTTGTCTTGCTGAAAGGTTAAAGAGGGGAAGAAAAGAGTCCCTGGCCCCGTGGTCTGATACGATGCCGCACGGGACTGCCTTTGCGGGGGGGTGAGGAGGTGTTAAAGCCCTGGCTGTTGTCTCACGGCCCTTCTCCTGTCGGGGCAGATGGCGTACTGCCAGCACATCGGCGTGGAGTTCATGTTTATCAACGACCTGGAGCAGTGCCAGTGGATCCGGCAGAAGTTTGAAACCCCGGGCATCATGCAGTTCACCAACGAAGAGAAACGCACACTGCTGGCCAGGCTGGTCCGCTCTACCAGGTACCTCCGGGGGGATCTTCACCTTTCCCTTATCTTCCCTTGCTGCCCAGGGTGGTTTGCTCCCAGCCGGAGCGACGCGGTCACCGCCTGAGTCACATCTTGACGTCATCTGTCGCGCTCGGCTTAATCAGCAGGGTGACGCCAGCAAGCTGCTGCACTGGCAGGCTCAGGTGCTGGCAAAGAGCCCAAAAACATGGATGATCCTGAAAGGAAAGAAAAGGTCTAAAAATAAGGTTTAAGTGCAGCACAGCATCGGGGTGGGGGAGCAGCCAGCCAGGCTCTGTGGGAAGGGACCAGGGTGACTGGAAAGGCTCCCGGGCTGCTGCGTGATGCCTGCTTAAGCATCATTTGGTGCTGTGGCTCCCTAGGTGCGGTCCCGATCCCTTCTCTGGTTTCTGTCCTCGGCTGTAGCCCTGGCACTGATCCCTCTCGCCCTTTGCCTTCCAGATTTGAGGAGTTCCTCCATCGGAAATGGTCTTCAGAGAAGCGTTTTGGTCTGGAGGGCTGCGAAGTGCTGATCCCAGCCTTAAAGACCATTATTGATAAGTCGAGTGAGAAGGGAGTGGATTACGTTATCATGGGGATGCCCCACAGGTAACCCTGCCTCTCTGCACAGTGGTGCTTGGGGCGTGGAGAAGGGGAATGCTGCCAGGGTTCGGTACTGGAGGGCAGACTGGTTTCTGCCATCACCTATCTGGTCTTGGCTGGTGGTGAACCTTAGCTGGAGAGCTCAGGCCGTGGCTGCTCTCCACTCATCGTGGTGTTTTCAGCTTCAGCTCATTTGTAAATTCATCTGGAGAGGCGTGGTGGCTCAAGCAGCAGAGCTTGAATCCCAGAGCAGGATCTGGCCTGCCCGCTCTGGGGCAGCTGTCGGGATGCGGCAGCAGCTGGTCCGTCCCTGTGCTGAGGGGTCTGCAGTCTACTTCTCAGGTGAAACCCTGAGAGCCCCCTCCCTGGGTGACCCTACAGCTGTCGCTGGAGGTGCGGGGCTCTCGCACTGCTTCTGTGTGATGGGGGGGAAGGCAGGTCACTGTCGGCACTCGATGGCAGGCTGGTGCTGCTGATTGCCAACAACGGCTTTGTTTTTGCAGGGGACGTCTGAATGTTCTCGCCAACGTGATCAGGAAAGAGCTGGAGCAGATCTTCTGCCAGTTCGACTCCAAGCTGGAGGCTGCTGATGAGGTGAGTCTCCTCCTCTGCCTGTAGCGGGTTGCTGTTGCCTGTCCCCACGCGGCCCCCGGAGGCTGTGGCCATGCAGAGCAAGCTGGATTGTTCCACTGCTTGTGGTGTCACTCGGTGGCTTCGGTGTCACAAGGATTTCCACATCACACACACGCTCGTGCAACTGAAGCCTTCATGTTGGTGCCAGTGCTGGTATCCCCTTACCTGTCCTGGCTGGGGGAACGTGTGCCCTGGCTGCTGCCAGTGTCTCCAGCTCAGACTGGGTGGTCAGCAGCTCTCCATGGGCGTAAAGCAGCCGTGGGGTGAACGACGAGGTGAGGGGAAGGCAGCCAGCAGCAGAGGTTGGCTTGTACCCTTGCAGCAGCCTCTGGTCCCCATACGGGGTCTTAAAGCAGCTCCAAAAGCCCCAAGGCTTGAATTGCCTGTGCTGCAGGCTCTGTCACTGTGATGCACTCATGCTCCAAAGCTTTCAGCATCGTAAGCAGGGATGATTTGGCTTTCAGAAAGCTGGGCTGGGCTGGCTTTATCCTGCCATGCCCTTCAGGTGGGGTTTCGAGGTGAGAACGCAGCAGCCTGGGGCGTCGAGGTGCCCTGACTGGGAACTGCAGCATATTGTGAGTGCTGCCAGGGACAGCTGTACTGCTACAGTGCATGCAGAGCTTGGGTGAGCATTATCCCAGCTCTGTTTTCCATTGTATTCCCCAAACCCACCACACTTGCTTCTTCTCCTGCACCTACGACCTTACCTAGGTGGGCTTGATGTGTGTCTGAGGTTTGTTGGTGGTTTGGCCCCTGGAACAGGCTACTTTCGCTCTGCTGAATGCCAGGTCAGCTCCTAAAGTGAGTGCCTGCTGCTTTCTGCTAGTCCCTCCAGAAAATGCACCCTTTTTCCAGCCCCTGGGGTCACTACCACCCTGCCTCAGGTCTCCTGTGCCCCAAAAGCCACTCACGTTCCTGGGGGTGACTCTCCTCTCCCCTTCATCAGGGCTCCGGTGATGTGAAGTACCACCTGGGAATGTATCACCGGCGGATTAACCGCGTTACTGACAGGAACATCACCCTTTCCTTGGTGGCAAATCCTTCTCACTTGGAGGCAGCTGATCCTGTTGTTCAAGGCAAGACTAAAGCGGAGCAGTTTTACTGCGGGGACACGGAAGGGAAGAAGGTGAGTGGTGCTGAGATGCCTGCAGTGACGTGGCCTGGGCTGGACAGGGTTTGGTGGGAGGCAGGCTGGTGAGAAAGTGAAGAAACCCAGCTGGTTTTTGTTTGCTGTGCCCCTTCCCTTGCCATCACCCTGCTATCACCCTGATTTCCCCCATCCTTCCCTGCTGTCTTTGGGGATAATTTTGGTAGGGACTCGCCCACCCTAGGCTCCCATTGCTGCTTCCTCCATCTCTGAACGACTGACTCAGCTGGGCTGTGGAGAGCAGCAGATGCCCAAACCCCTGGGTGGAAAGAAGGGAAATGAGGGGTGCTCCCAAAAGCCAGCCCAAGCATCACAGCTCGGGGGGCTCAGCAGTAGGAGGCTGAAGCTGAAGGATCTCAACATAATCAGGGATAACCATTCCTGAGGCTGGGAAAGCTGGAGCCAGCAGCAGGACGCAGCTTTCTGCACCTGGGTGGGAGAGCAGGTGGGGAGCGGGATGGCGGCGGGGTTTATTTGCAGTCTGATTCATCGCGGACCTGTCTCAAACACCAAGAAGTGGAAGGGTGAGATCAAAAGTGCTTCCCTTCCTCCTACATCCCAAGGGCTGGATATAAATAGACAGACTCTGTCCTTGTCTGACAGGCGGCGTCCTCAGCCAGCCCCTGGGTACAATCGCAAAATAACGTCACAGAAGCTGGAGTGAGCTCCCGGCCCAGCTCCTTGCCCAAAGATCTTCTGGGGTGAAAGTGTGGGGGAAAAGGCTTTGCTCTGGGACCTGTGCGTTTGGGAATGGGACTCGGCTCCCAGACGCTCTGTGCTGGGTGCCATCCTGCTGCCCACTCAAGGTCCCCCAGCGTGCCGCCCTTGCTCAGGGGGAGAGCTGGTGGCTGCAGCCTTCTTGTTGGCGGTTGTGCAAGCCGTGGCCGGCTCCACTCTGATCCCCTGAGAAAGCATCGGATGCATTGATGAGATGCTCCGTGTCCTTTCTGGGATGCCGAAGGCTCATGGGGATGAGACTCGGGCCCTTTCCTGGTGGCTGCCCCTGCCTGCCATCCTCACAGAGCCCCTGCTGACCGCTGTGGCTTTATGTCTCACAAGGTGATGTCCATCCTCCTGCACGGAGACGCTGCTTTTGCTGGGCAAGGCATTGTGTACGAGACCTTCCACTTGAGCGACTTGCCCTCCTACACCACCCATGGCACCGTCCACGTCGTGGTGAACAACCAGGTGAGGAGCAAATCCCCTGCATCCCTAGTGTCCCTTGCAGTCCAGCTTCTGCAGGCTCAGATCTGGATGGTAGCTGGCAGCAGGCAGTAGCTGTTTCCCAGCCAATGTTCCTGGAATGAGCCATAATCCTGGGGTCAGCAAAGGGGTACTTTTATACCCAGCTGCTCAACAGTAGTAGCTTTTGAGTCCAGCCTGGCACAGAGATGGTGCAACCTGATGCTTGGCATGCGAGATCACGTGGGGCTGTGCCTTTCTGCCCCCACGTAAACCAGAGACATTTCACTGGGACCAGCCCATCCCTGCGGGTGCAGCGGGATGACAGCTAGGCGCAGAGACCGGGACGGGCTGCAGTGCCCGGGGGTGCAGCAGATGGGCAGGTTGAGCTACGGCTGAGCGGTGCAGCCATGGGGGAATCTCCAGCTCAGCCACAGCAGCTGAGCTGCCCTCGAAGCTGCGTGTGCCGCTTTCCAAATCCTTACCACTGTGCTGGTCCTGTTCCCTCTCACCCACTACAGATCGGCTTCACGACAGACCCCCGGATGGCCCGCTCCTCTCCGTACCCGACTGATGTCGCCCGCGTGGTGAATGCGCCCATTTTCCATGTCAACGCGGATGACCCAGAGGCCGTTGTCTATGTGTGCAATGTGGCAGCAGAGTGGCGAAGCACCTTCCATAAGGATGTGGTGGTGGATTTGGTAAGAAATGTGGCATGAGGCTTTATCCTAAAGCTGTGGCTCTGCTGTGGATGCTCGCCAGTACCTCTTGGGGTGTATATTCTGAAAGCTGAGGTTTCTCTTCAGGGCTTGTCTGTCCCTTTTGGTGTGAGGGCAGGGAGGAGGTGCTGTAAAGCAAAGCAACGAGGCTGTAATAGCTCTTGGAGAGGCGACACTGTTTCTGTATGGAGGCTGCCCTTGCCTCTGACATTGGGGAGGACATGCTTGCGTCCCTTCTGGGCTGTTTCAGACCCTTCCTAGCACAGAGACCCAGCTATCTCCGACTGCTTTCGGAGCCTTGGCTTGCAAGCAGCTGTTTTCAAAGGCTTTTGCCCTTCCCGGCAGGTTTGTTACAGGCGCAACGGTCACAACGAGATGGACGAACCCATGTTCACACAACCCCTGATGTACAAACAGATCCGGAAACAGAAGCCTGTGCTGCAGAAATACGCAGAACTGCTGATTTCCCAGGGGGTGGTAAATCAGCTGGAGTATGAGGTACTGTCCCTTGGAGCCTGGGAGGAAAACTGCAGGCAACGTCTCCGGGGAAATCTGGTTGTTTGGTTCAGACCTGGGTGTGCATGACATGATGGGGCCCATTTCTGCTTGTGCTTGTCACCTAAAGGTGGCAGAGCTGTGCTAGGATTGGGCAAGTGCTGCAGTCCTGGCAGCGATGGGTTAGGAGCCGAGGCTCGTCCTTGGACTGTGCCAGCTTCGAACAGCGCAGGAACATCTAGTTCAAGGATTGCCCTGTGATCGGTGCGACACAGGCCATACGGTGCCGGGCCACTGTGGCACGGCTGGGAGTTGGACTCCGCAGCACTTGGGCTTGCTGTGGCCTGGGGCTATCTGGTACAGGTCCCCTGCCCCGGCTCTGCCACCCTGGCAGCAAGCGTGGCAGCAGCTCTGCCGGCTCTTCCTTGATCTGGTACCACTTTGCATCATCTTTAGGGTTGAATGCGAGTTGTCTGTTCAGACAGCAGCAGATGTGTCCCTTGGCGGACAGGGGCCTCCCGCAGCAGCTCTGCTCTCTAAGGCTGATCTGCACAGCCCTGGGGTGCCCGTGCTGTGGGGACCAGCTGTGCCCTCCAGCACCTTTGCAAGCTTGCACCGAGACCCCCAGGCTTGGCACCCTTGTTTGGAGACCCCTCGCTAATGCTTTGCCATCCTGGTTCTGCCTTTCAGGAGGAAATTGCCAAGTACGATAAGATCTGTGAGGAGGCCCATGCGAGATCCAAGGATGAAAAGATCTTGCACATCAAGCACTGGCTGGATTCACCCTGGCCTGGTAAGTCGCTAGCAACGTTTTGGAGATCCCTAGCAAAAAGCCTAGCTTCTCTAGAGCCGTGGCAGCTATTTTCTAGGAAGTCACCCTGGTGGGGAGGTGGGGTGGTGGTCTTGACTCCTGGCATCCCCACCCTTGCTTGAGGATGTTTATGACCTGAGCTCTTCACACGGAACTGAGCATGGCTTCTGCAACATGGTGGACTGCTCCTCTTCCTCCAGGTTTCTTCACTCTGGACGGCCAGCCCCGGAGCATGACCTGCCCTTCCACTGGTCTGAACGAAGAGGACTTGACGCACATTGGTCAAGTGGCCAGCTCAGTGCCAGTGGAGGATTTCACTATCCATGGAGGTAGGAGCTTGCAGAAGCTATGCCAGATTTTTGTTCCAGGGAAGATGGGGGATAGGGCTGGAATGCAGCCTGGAAACAAGGGACATGTTACAGTGCTTCGATATGTGTGGCCGAGGGAGGGGATTCCGCCCCTCTACTCCACTCTCCTGAGACCCCACCTGGAGCCCTGCGTCCAGCTCTGGGGTCCCCAGCGCAAGAAAGACATGGACCTGTAGAGCGGGTCCAGAGGAGGCCACGAAAACGATCCCGCGGCTGGAACAGCTCTCCTGCGCAGAAAGGCTGAGAGAGTTGCGGGTGTTCAGCCTGGACAAGAGGAGGCTCCGGGGAGACCTTACTCGGCCTTTCAGTACTTAAAGGGGACTGATAAGAAAGGTGCAGAGAGACACTTTACCAGGGCCTTTAGTGACAGGAGAAGGGGCGAGGGGTTTAAGGTGAAAGAGGGTCAGTTTAGATTGGACGTAAGGAAGAACTGTTTTACGGTGAAGGTGGTGAGGCACTGGCACAGGTGGCCCAGAGAATCTGTGGATGCCCCATCATTAGAAGTGTTCAAAGTCAGGTTGGAGGGGCTTTGAGCAATCTAGTGGAAGGTGTCCCTGCTGATGGCGGGGGGGTTGGACTTAGATGATCTTTGAAAGTCCCTTCCAACCCAAACCCCTCTGTGAGTCTATGAGAATTAGTTCACAAGAGAGCTGCGGTTGCGGGAAGTGAACCGAGGAGTAGTTCTTCTTCAGGGCTGATCCTTCCCTGCAGTCCTCATTCCCCGTCCCTGGTTCATCCCTTGGGCAGAGGCAGATCTGTTTCCCTGTCCCCAGGCATTTGCAGTCTGTCAGTCTGTGGGCAGGTTGAGGGACAAACACGGTGTCATTGGAGCTCCCTTCTGCACTGGCTATGAACTGGCTTCTATCCCGGCAGGTTTGAGCCGTATTCTGAAAACCCGTGGGGAGATGGTGAAGAACCGGACGGTGGACTGGGCCCTGGCAGAGTACATGGCGTTTGGCTCCCTGCTTAAAGAGGGCATCCACATCCGCCTGAGCGGCCAGGACGTTGAGAGGGGGACGTTCAGGTAAAGCTGTGCTTTTGGTGGCCATAAAAGTGATTCCAGCCTTTCCGGAAGGGATACGAAGGGTGACGATAGAGTAATGCTTTTCCCTTTTTCAGCCATCGCCACCATGTCCTGCACGATCAGAACGTGGACAAGAGGACCTGTATCCCCATGAACCACCTCTGGCCCAACCAGGCTCCTTACACTGTCTGCAACAGCTCTCTGTCAGAGTACGGCGTCCTCGGTGAGCGAGGAGGTCTGCGCCTGCTGCCCGGGGAGGGGTGAGGCCACTGTAAAAGGATAACCCCCTCGCTTCTCTCCCATCCCTCAGGATTCGAGCTGGGCTTCGCCATGGCCAGCCCCAATGCCCTGGTGCTTTGGGAAGCCCAATTCGGGGACTTCCACAACACTGCTCAGTGCATAATCGACCAGTTCATCTGTCCCGGGCAGGCCAAGTGGGTCAGGCAGAACGGCATCGTCCTGCTGCTTCCCCATGGCATGGAGGGCATGGTAAGGACCCCCCCCCCAGCTCGTGAGCACCTGGGGGTGCCCATTGCCTGGCCTGCACCAGAAGCAGAGCTGAGGGCAGCAGTGGCAGGTAGCACTGCTCATGTCATGGCCCGGCATCAGCTTCTCGCTCCAGCCTTGCCCCCAGCTCACACTCTCCCCCCGGCTTGGTCCCCGCAGGGTCCTGAGCACTCCTCCGCCCGCCCGGAGCGATTCTTGCAGATGTGCAATGACGATCCCGATGTCTTCCCTGTGAGTGGCGGCCGCGCTGTGCTCAGCCCGGCCCTCCTGTGTCCTGGATCCGACTGCTGCTTTGAAATGGGGAGCGGGGTGGGCAATAACCCCCCGGGTGGGCTCAGCGCAACACTGCGGTCGGGGCGGGTGTCGTGGAGCCGGTAGCAGGTGCTATGGGACACCCTGGGCTCACGCTGCAGGTGGGAGGGTTTGGGGAAAGGGGCTGAACCCGGTGCCCAGGCTGCACCTCCGCCACCCCTGGGGCTGCTGCACAGTGTGAGGCAGAGTTGGCCCCGAAAGCGGCGTGGGAGGGAGCTGCTGGCCACCCCGAGGTGGGGGGCACAGACCTGCAGCCACTCCAGATTTCCATGTGCTCCAGAGGGGGAGGGGAGGGAGGGCTGGGTGCCGCTCTTCTCCCCACTGCTGGAGCCGCAAAGCCACAAGGCACCTTGTGTTTCTTGAAATCCCCTCGATTGCGCTCACCGAGGCAGAAACTGGACGACTTTGACGTGCGCCAGCTCTACGACTGCAACTGGATCGTCGTGAACTGCTCCACTCCGGCCAACTTCTTCCATGTCCTCCGGCGCCAGATCCTCCTGCCTTTCCGCAAACCGGTCAGTGCTGGCAGCTCCGTGCCCAGCTCAGTGCCAAGGCAGGGCAGCCCGGCGTCCCTGCTGAGCCTGGGGACGGGACTCGGGGCGGGCTTGTTCTTGCACCTCGGCAGCAAACACGGGCAGTTTGCCTCTGCCCCGGCCAAGGACCTCTTGGTGCTCGGGGTTGGCTCGGTACGAGCCGTGCTGCCGGCCGGCTCGTGCAGGCTGGGGTGACTGCAACCCCCTCCTGCACACTGCGGGGAGGTCAGAGGCGTCGGGGCTGGCGGACATCGGTAAATAACCCGGTGCAGCCGCTTGCCGCCAGCTCCGGCCGCGGGGCAGGCAGGTCCCCGGCAGCACCTCAACCTCTTCCCCAGGGGAAACCCAGACTGGGAAAGCTGGTGCTGTCGGAAAGCAGTGCCCGGTCTGGCAGAGCACGAGGAGCACATCTCTTGTGGCTGCTCCTGTGCTCAGGCAGGGGAGGGGTGGGCAGGACGGGCAGGTCTGCGCTCTGGCCTTGGCTTGCAGGGGAGGTGTTTCTGGCGAGGGTGACCACCGTGCTTATCCCCTTCTTCCTCCCTCCAGCTGATAATCTTCACTCCAAAGTCGCTGCTGCGCCACCCCGAAGCCCGCTCCAGCTTTGACGACATGCTGCCAGGTACGAGCAGCACGGAGGTGTTTGTTTCCCGCCCCCTCCGTGCCGCTCTGTGGGATGAAGGGTGAAGGGCAGGAGCGGCCGCCGCGGGTAAAGTCCGCCTGGCAGCAGCCTCTCCCTGCTGAAGAGCGGCCAAGCGCAGCCGACACCACTGCCATCGGGGCACCGCAGACAGCCTGCACGGGTCGCTCTGTGCCGGCGTGGCACAGGGGCCTTCTTCCTCCCTCCCCACTCCCCTCCAGTGCCGAGCTGGTGTGCTCACCCCTGCCGTGGCCGGGGTGTGCCGGCTGCAGCCGCGTCCCCAGCAGATTGCAGCCACCCCTTGTTGGTGCCGAGTCCGGCACTCCAGGGAAACGTGGCTCGGTTTTGCCGTGGCGTTTCATCCATCGGCAGCCGCTTCCTGCTGGAGCGGCGTGACCAGGGTTTGGCAGCCCCGAGTCACACAGAGACATGATGGTTTGTACTGGGAGCCGGACCCGGTCCCAGCTGGTCTGGCTCTGCCTCTCCGCTTTGCCTGGGGTGCCGGGGGGGGGGTGGCAGGGGACAGGGGTGCAGGGTGACAGCGCCATCCTCTCCCTTGGCAGGCACCCACTTCCTCCGCGTCATCCCCGACAGCGGCCCCGCAGCCCAGAGCCCCGAGAAGGTGAAGCGGGTGCTGTTCTGCACTGGCAAGGTCTACTACGACCTGACCCGCGAGCGCAAGGCCCGGCAGATGGAGGCCAATGTGGCCATCACCAGGGTGGAGCAGGTGAGTAGGGGCCGGCTGCCTCCGAGCCTGCGGGCCGGGGGTGCCGTGGCACCCCATGACACTGCCGTGACGCCGCTCTGTCTCCCCTGCAGCTCTCCCCCTTCCCCTTCGACCTCCTCCAGCGGGAAGCTGAGAAGTACCCGGCCGCCGAGCTGGTGTGGTGCCAGGAGGAGCACAAGAACCAGGGCTACTACGACTACGTCAAACCCCGGCTCCGCACCACCATCAACCGTGCCAAGCCCGTCTGGTAGGGACTCGGCGGAGTGGCCGTGATGCTGGGGGAGGGTTTAGGGGGTGCAGACCCCCCCCCATCACTCCCTGCCTTCTCCCCTGCAGGTACGCGGGGCGGGAGCCGGCAGCTGCCCCCGCCACCGGCAACAAGAAAACCCACCTGACGGAGCTGCAGCGGCTCCTCGACACGGCCTTCAACCTCGACGCCTTCAAGGACCTGGCCTGAGCACCAGCCCGGCGGCAGCATGCGCCCGTCCGTCTGTCTGTCCCTCTGTCTGTCCCTCGCTCGCCTCCCCCCTTCCCGCCTTAACTACAGACCTTGTAAAACCCCACAACGGCGCCTGGAGTCCTTGTGTAGCTCGCGCCGGGGCCGGCGTCGGTGCAGCCGCCCCGGGGTGCGGGGAGAGAGAGGGGCTGGGAGCTCCCCCCCCCCCAGAGGGTGGGGGAGACGCGGAGCCCCCCAGGAGGGGCTGGTCCCCGGGACTCTGCTCGGGGGGGCTCCAGTGCTCCAGCAGCCTCCCAGTGCCTCCCAGTGCCTCCCAGTCCTCTGTCACGTGTCCTTCAGCCGCTGCCTCTGTCGGGGGCTGTGGGGTGTGTCTGCCCCCCCCCCCGCTCCCCTCCAGCTTCCAGGGCACTGTGGGGTGTTCGCCCCTCCCTGGGGAGCGCGTTCCCCCTCTGCCCGACCCGGCACCGAGCCCACCGCGTCCTCCCGGGGGGGGGTGACCCCCGTCGGGGCTGGCTGGGGTGTCCCCTGTAGCCACCGCGTCCCCCCAGTGTCACCCGCATCCTTTGGCTGGGGGGTGGGGGGGTGTGGAGAGCTGGGGCCGGGGGCTGCCGCACACCCACGGGTGTTTGCACACACGTGTGCCGCCTCTCCCAGCGTGAGGGCACTGACACACATCCTGTCACCGTCACATGGTCACTCTGGTGCACATGGGGGCCACATCCCTGCTCGCACACACACGCGCAGGCGGGCGCTTCACACGCAGCCTGCGGTCGTGTCACACTGCCACACACGTGTGTCACACTCATACATGTGTGTTGCTTTGCTACACAAGCATGTCATGCTGCCACACACACGTGTTGCAGTCACGTGTGTCACACGTGTGTTGCACTGTCTTGCACACATCATACTGCCACACGTGTTGCGCTGTCACAGATATGTGTCATGCTGTCACACACAGGTGTTGCGCTGCCATACACATGTCACGCCGTCATGTGTGTCACGCTGCCACACATGTGTGTCACGCTGTCACACACGCATGTTGTGCTGCCATACACGTGTCACATGTGCGTTGCTTTGCTACACAAGCGTGTCATGCTGCCGCACACACGTGTTGCAGTCACATGCGTGTTGCGCTGTCACAGATGTGAGTCACGCAGTCACACGTGTCACGCTGTCACGCACGCGTGTCGTGCTGCCATACGCATGTCACGCTGTCATGTGCGTGTCACGCTGCCACACACGCGTGTCACGCTGTCACACACGTGTCGTGCTGCCACACACGTCATGCACGTGTGTTGTGCTGCCATACACACATCATGCTGTCGTGTGTGTCATCCTGCCACACACGCGTGTCGTGCTGCCACACACGTGTCACGCTGTCATGTGCGTGTCACGCTGTCACACACGCGTGCTGCACTATCTCGCACACCTCATACTGCCACGCGTGTCATGCTGTCACAGACGTGTGTCGCGCTGCCACACGCGTGTCGTGCTGCCATACACGTGTCACGCTGTCACACACGCGTGTTGCACTATCTCGCACACCTCATACTGCCACACGTGTCGCGCTGCCACACACGCCTGTCACGCCGCCGCCTGCGTGTTCCGCGTCCCACGCGTGTTGCCCGC
>VUYV01000850.1:0-18246 GCA_008711295.1 Anarhynchus alexandrinus | reverse complement strand
CCCCCCCCGCCGCGGCCTCGTCGCCAGCCCGCGTTCCGGGAGGCTCCGCTCCGCCCCGGCAGCGGGGCCGCTGCTGCCCGCGCCGCCATTTTGTCCCGTTTTCCCTCTCGCTTCCCCCTAAAGCGGGGCCGCCCCAGCAGCCCCCGGAGCCGCCCGGTGCATCGGAGCGAGCTGCGTCTCAATCTTTCTCTTTCCCTCCCGGGATGCTTCTAGCGCTCCCGTTGTGCCGCCGGGTGGCCGCGGGATTGTCACCGCGAAGGGAAAGCATTTAGCGCCCCGCCGAGCGCGCAGCCGGGGGTGTGAAGCATCTCCGGCACGGCTCGGCGCGGCCGGGCACCGCGCTCCAGGAATGGCCGCGCTGCGCCTGCCGCAGAGCCCCGCCTGGCAGCGCCTCGCCGCCCAGATGGTTGCTGTCTGCCCAAAATCCTCCCGGAGCTCTGGGGAGGTGCCGTGCGCTCTGCCTGGGAACGCTCCAGTCCAATAGTTGTGTGTTTTTAGGTTTGTTTTTTTTTTTTAATTCAATCTCTGCCAGTGGAACAAATGCGCATCCGCCCCGCTGGTGAGGCATGCGGCGTATTTAAACTGGTTTGGATGCCATGTCTGTTAGTTCAGAGTTTCCAGATGAAAGTGTGAGGTGGAGAATGCTCTGCAGGCATGGCCAGGAGTCCCTGGNCACGGGCTGGGGGTGCAGCCAGCCTTCACCCAATTTGACTAACAGCCTCTCTTTCTCTTTGCAGCTGTTTGCAGACAAGGTCCCCAAGACAGCAGGTTGGTAAAGCAGCGCTGGCTGCACTGCGGCTGCACCAAACCCCAGTGCGTTCTCCTTAACTCTGGACAAAACAAGCCATTCATGGTGATTTTCCTCTTCCATTGCAGAAAACTTCCGTGCCCTGAGCACCGGTGAGAAGGGATTCGGCTACAAGGGGTCCTGTTTCCACAGAATCATTCCTGGGTTCATGTGCCAGGTGTGTGGTGCTCCTGCCACAGCAGGGAGGTGGGCGGGTGAGGAGATCTGGCACTTGCGTGGGTTTCGGAGTTGGGTGCTGGCAGATTTGGGGTGGGAAGGTGGATCTGCCTCCTGCCTGCAGCCTCTGCAGGGCTGCCGTGCCTGGTTCGAGAGTATTCTCCTGCGCCTGTGACCTGAAAAGCTGCTTCTTCACAGGGTGGTGACTTCACACGCCACAACGGCACTGGCGGCAAATCCATCTATGGGGAGAAGTTCCCTGATGAGAACTTCATCCTGAAGCACACGGGCCCTGGCATCCTGTCCATGGCCAACGCCGGCCCCAACACGAATGGCTCCCAGTTCTTCATCTGCACTGCCAAGACCGACTGGTGAGTCGGGGACTGCGGGAGGGTGAGCTGGGGAAGGTGACACGCCAGGCCTGGTGCTGAGGTCCCCACATGGGGATGGCAGGTGCCAGCTGTGAATGGTGCTTCTCTTGCAGGTTGGATGGCAAGCATGTTGTCTTTGGCCGCGTCAAGGAGGGGATGAATGTGGTGGAGGCCATGGAGCGCTGTGGCTCCAAAGATGGCAAAACAAGCAAGAAGATCACCATTACCGACTGTGGGCAGCTCTCATAAACCCTTGTCTTAACAATTGACCATTCCTTCAGCAGCCCGGGCGCTGTGCCTCGCTGCAGCTCACCCTGTCCCGCCCCGCTCCTGACTTACTGCTGCGTTTCTACGGGGTCTGAGCCCCATGTGCACGGTCCAGCCGGGCCGCAGTTACCTTGTATGAGTCTAAATAAAACGAGTTAAACCACAGTGGTCCTCTTCTCTTCCCCTTACTGGGGTGTGTGGGAGGACGGGGGTTGGTGCTGAGGGGGCCTGAGGATGCCAGCAATGTGACTATACCAGGTTCTCAGTAGGGTCCAGAGTAAATGGGTGCGATGGTCCCATTAAGGGAGAGTCCAGGTCTGGGAGGATCCCAGTGCTCGCAGTTCAAGCAACCCAGTCTGGGGGGAGCCCAGTGGTCCCTGTTGGAGGGTGGGGGTGTCCAGCTCTGCTAAGATGTCCAGTTTTGGGTGAGGTGGTCCCAGTTCAAGGGTGCCCAGCTTTAGGAGGATCCCAGTGCTTCCAGTTTGAGGGTGGTTGGTGGTACCCTGTGGATGGATCAGCGCTGAGTGCAGGCACCTCCTGTGATCCACACCCTGCCTGTCAGTGCCCAGAGCCTGGTGGAGGCCTTTAAGAAGGATGTGGTGGCTGTGGAGAACAGCATCCCTGCTGCCAGCCCCCACCAGCTGGCCCTGGATCTGCCAACTGGCAGAAGCAGGGATGGTGAGGTCTGGGGGGTGGCAGAGCCTGCGGGAGGCCCATGCTGAGGAAAGCTCGTATCACCCCGGGGCTGGGTTGGCTTTGCTTTTTTCAGCAGTGGAGACCACCCCAGCAGCTGCAGAGAAAGCCTGCGGACCTGCCTGAGCAGGGGCCAGATGCCTTTGCAGAGGTCTTTCCTCAGCAGGCAGGTGATGCCAACATCAACAATATGCTCACCTGGCTCAACATCGCAGATGGCACAGACACTATCCCCAATGTCTGTGACAGCCCCAGCTCGACCACCTTCGTTCATGAGCTCCCTGACCTCAGAGTACATGGCAAAGGGTGGCTGCCGCATGGACTAAGTGGTGGCAGCAGGGCTGGGGGAGAGCAAGGACACTGTCCCTGATGTCCCCAACAGCCTCACCTTCCTCAAGCAGCTCCCCTGCCTTCTTGGAGCACGGGGTGGAGGGCAACTGCCCCAAAGAGCGAGTGGCGGCAGGAACACTGTGGGACTCCTGGGGGTGGTGATGTCCCCCTTGCTGGACCCCCACGGGAAGCAGGGTGGGGTGGCGGTGGTCCTCCCCACCCACTGCCAGAGCATCCCAGGCAGCCTTCTCAGGGGAGTCCTATGGGGGCTTCAGAGAAGAGTCCTCCAGAGAGCCCCTGGAAGGGTCTCCCAGAGGGTCTTCTGAAGGGTACTCCAGAGAGTCCCCTGCTGAGCCCCCGACAGATCCCACTGCAGACTCCCCGGGCTGCCCCCCAGTGCCATCCACCCTGTACAGCCCAACTGGGGGAGGAGGTGCTGCAGAGGCAGCCCTGGGTGGTTTTGACCCTCTTGCTGCTGCCACCGGGTGTTGGGTTATATATCCCCAGCCCCAACCTCAATGGTGGTTTTCCCAACAACCTTTATTTATGCACCAGCCAGGATGACATGGGTCATAATTATTGCAGGATAACCAAAGCCAACCATGCTGATGCCATCTTGAACCTTCCCCTCTTGCAACTGAGTCTGGAGTGATAAGGATGGTGTATACACCAAATAAAACACTGTCCTTGATTTATGGTCTCTGATGGTCCACTTGGCCAAGCAGCAGATGTCTTCCTGGTCCAGGTTGCTCTGGAAAGAAAATAACCAACGCGGTCCTGGGGTTCCTTTAGCATTTGTAAGCTCAAATGGTCCCAGTGTCAATCTCCAAGGTTGAGAGTGGTCCATCTAACTGATGTTCTTTTGGCAGTTGTTTAACATGAGTGGTGAATCCAGTTAGCCTTCTCTGCAACCTTTACAGGAAAGTAAGAAGTTGCTTACATATACACAGTATACGGACCCTCCAGTTTAGGGTCCAACTTTCTTTTGTGAGTTTTATCATTACTGCATCTCCAGACCAGCTATCATCTAATTACATTCCAGCTGGTACCCGTTGAATCCATCTGGCTTGTGCCCTATTTTCTTGTAGATGTTTCTGTAACCCCAATACAAATTTGGTAACTTGTTCATCACCATCTAAGAGGCTGGCCCTAGCAGGGACAAAGGTCCCATGTACCGCTAAGTGCCTGCCAAGCACTATTTCTGCTGCTGACAACCCTAGAGGTTGGTGAGTGGTATTTCTGATATCCCATACCACTCTTCCATGTGTGGCTGCCCCATCTCTGAAGATGTTCTAGGCCAGGTTGGGTTGGGCTTTGGGCAACCTGGTCTAGTGGAAGGTGTCCCTGCCCAGGGCAGGGGGGTGGAACAAGATGCGCTTTAATGTCCCTTCCAACTCTGACCAGTCTATGATTCTATTCCTAAACTATTTTTTAGTTCAGTATTCCCACTATAAAATGAGAGCCCCTATGGGATTATATTGTTTCAGGTATTCTATATCCGGGAGTGCTTTCCCACGAGGGTGCTTCGACAGCTCCTGCAATATTAGCTTTCCTGGTGGGAAAAGCTTCTACCCATCCTAGGGTGGTCTAGGAAACACAAGAACTGGTTACCCGGGATAGAGACAGGGCTGAGGTACTCAATGACTTTTTTGCCTCAGTCTTCACTGGCAAGGACTGCAGCCACACTGCCCGTGATGCAGAATGCAAAAGCCAGGATTGGGAAAATGGAGAACCGCCCACTGTAGAAGAAGATCAAGTGCGGGACCACCTGAGGAACCTGAAGGTGCACAAGTCCATGGGACCTGATGAGATACATCCGCGGGTCCTGAGGGAACTGGCAGATGAAGTCGCTAAGCCACTAGCCATCATATTTGAGAAGTCGTGGCAGTCTGGCGAGGTTCCTGATGACTGGAAAAGGGGAAACATAACCCCCATTTTCAAAAAGGGAAATAAGGAAGACCCGGGGAACTACAGGCCAGTCAGTCTCACCTCTGTGCCTGGCAAGATCATGGAGCAGATCCTCCTGGAAACTCTGCTGAGGCACACAGAAATCAAAGAGGTGATTGGTGACAGCCAGCATGGCTTCACCAAGGGCAGATCATGCCTGACTAATTTGGTGGCCTTCTACGAAGGGGTCATAACGGCGGTGGACAAAGGAAGATCGACTGATGTCATCTACTTGGACTTGTGCAAGGCATTTGACACTGTCCCACACGATATCCTGGTCTCTAAATTGGAGAGACATGGATTTGACAAATGGACCATTCGATGGATAAAGAACTGGCTGGACGGTCGCACTCAAAGAGTTGCGGTCAACGGCTCGATGTCCAAGTGGAGACCAGTGACAAGTGGCGTTCCTCAGGGGTCGGTGCTGGGACCTGTACTGTTCAACATCTTTGTAGGAGATATGGACAGTGGGGTCGAGAGCACCCTCAGCAAGTTTGCCGATGATACCAAGCTGTTTGGCGAGGTAGACACGCTGGAAGGGAGGGATGCCATCCAGAGGGACCTGGACAGGCTGGAGAGGTGGGCCCAAGCCAACCTCATGCAGTTCAATAAGGCCAAATGCAAGGTCTTACATCTAGGTCGGGGCAATCCCAAGCACAATTACAGGTTGGGCGGGGAATGGCTGGAGAGCAGCACTGAGGAGAAGGACCTGGGTGTGCTGATCGACGAGAAGCTCAACATGAGCCAGCAATGTGCGATCGCAGCCCAGAAGGCCAACCGCATCCTGGGCTGCATCAAAAGAAGTGTGGCCAGCAGGGCGAGGGAGGTGATTCTGCCCCTCTACTCCACTCTCGTGAGACCCCACCTGGAGTACTGCGTCCAGCTCTGGAGTCCCCAACACAAGAAGGACATGGACCTGTTGGAGCGTGTCCAGAGGAGGGCCACGAGGATGATCCGAGGGCTGGAGCACCTCTCCTATGAGGAGAGGCTGAAGGAGTTGGGGCTGTTCAGCCTGGAGAAGAGAAGGCTCCGCGGAGATCTTATTGCGGCCTTCCAGTCCCTAAAGGGGGCCTACAGGAGAGCTGGGGAAGGACTTTTTACTAGGGCATGTAGTGACAGGACAAGGGGGAATGGCTTCAAACTGGAAGAGGGCAGGTTTAGATTGAACATTAGGAAGAAGTTTTTCACTTTGAGGGTGGTGAGGCACTGGAACAGGTTGCCCAGAGAGGTTGTTGAGTCCCCATCCCTGGAGGTGTTCAAGGCCAGGCTGGACGTGGCCTTGGGCAACCTGGTCTAGTGGGAGGTGTCCCTGCCTATGGCAGGGGGGTTGGAACTCGATGATCTTCAAGGTCCTTTCCAACCTAAACCATTCTATGATTCTATGATTCTATGATCCTGAGACTTGATCCTTGATTACCAGCAGGTGCTTAAATACACTCACAGGAGGTATGTTAGCATAGTCAATTTGCAGTCTTTGGAAGGGGAAGTATGCCCATGGTCAACATCCAGCCTGCTGTTTGGGTTATGCGTTGGAAAACTCCCAACATGTGGGACAAGAAGTGACAATCCTTTTTACTGCCATACACATTCCACGTGCTGCTCACATTTTCTCATTCTGGTTAACAATTGTTGTCATCCCTCCATGTGTTTCATCACGAAACCACGTAGCCAAAGTCATTAAATATTTTCTTGGTAAAATTGGTTTTGCTCCAGTAGTCCAAATTCCAGTTTCATCTTTCACAGCTTCCCAACTTTCCCATCAAGCCCATTCTTCATGAGTAACCTCTGCATATATTTGTGACAGATTATTGATATCTGGCCGATCATCAGCAGAGGGAGTTGTTATGGTGTCGTGGTTTAACCCCAGCCAGCAGCTAGGACCACGCAGCTGCTCACTCACCCCCCTTTTTCCCTACCAAGAAGGGTAGGGAGAAGAGGGAGAAAAGGAGGGGAAAGGGAAAAAAACCTTATGGGTTGAGATAAAGAGTGTTCAATATAACAATATCAGAAAAAGAAAATAACAATAATAATAATGACACAAGTCACCCTTACTGCCTGGTGAATTGGCACCGCCCCAAGCAGCAATTGCAGATTCTTCACCCCACCCCACCCCCCCATTTATATACTGAGCATGAGGTCTATAGTACGGAATATTCCATTTGCCATTCCATTGTTCTGTCTATACTCCTTCTCAGCTTCTATGGAAGTTGAAAAGAGTCCTTGAAAAGCGTAAACATCGCTTAGCAACAACTAGAAACACCAGTGTGCTATCACATTATTCCCATCCCAAACCCAAAACATAGCACTGTAGCAGCTGCTAGGAAGAAAGTTAACTCTATCCCAGCTTAAACCATGACATATGGCAGTACACGCACGTATAGGTTGGCGGGCAGGGGCTTTAGCTCCTTTCTCTGCCAATTCATTATTTCTTTCAGTTTTGGTGGACCCCATGGTATGAGCTGGGCAGTGTACTGCAGAGATTTCCCTTGGAAGCTTAGTAGATTCCAACAACATTTGGACTTAAGTTCCATTAGAAATATTCTTCCCTGCTGAGGCTAGGAAGCCTCTTCTTTCCATAGCATACTCGTTGCATGACGCACTCCGAAAGCATATTTAGAATCAGTATAAAGAGTTACCCACTGATTACGTCCCCACCAGGCTGCTCTTGCTAACGCAGTTAATTCAGCCCCTTGAACACTTACTGAGGGTTGTACTTTCAGGTACCTCTAAGTTTCTCAGCGCTGCATAGCCCACGTAGCACTTTCCATTCACAGAGTATGATGATCCATTGGTGAAAAGGGTTAGATCTGAGTTCTCTAGAGGCTGATCCTGCAGATCTTCCTGTAGGCGGCTGGAGTCAAACACTGCCTCAGCACAATCATGATGCGGCTCACCATCAGAGGGAATGGGCAGTAAAGTTGCTGGATTCAAAACATTACATCTTTTTAACATAATATCTGCATTTAAAATCACATATCACATGCTTTTTGTGGGGACAACGCTTGTGTCGCATGTTGCTTACGAATCAGTTCTCATTCATGCTGGACAGACGGTTGTTTGGTGACCCAGGACTAACGGTCTGCCTTTTTCTAGGACAGCTGCTGTTTGCTGCTATCGCATTGACACAGGCATCGCTGCCTGTTGCGACAAGATCCAGCTGAGTTGAGTGATAACCCACAGGGTGGCGGTATGGACCTAGCTTTTGAGTAAGGACTCCGCTAGCTACGCCTTTGTTCTCACGCACAAACAGTTCCAAGCCTTGGAGTAATCCAGCAATCCCAATGCCAGAGCAGAAGCTAAAGCTTCTGTTACAGCTCGGAAAGCCTTTTCTCTCTCTGGACCCCACCGTATAGGCTCCACCTCCTCTGCTTTCGTAGCTTCTGTCAACGGCCCCTTTCACTCCCCTAGCCCCAGTATCCAAGGTCTGCGGCATCCTACTGCGCCTTAAAATCCTCACAGTTGTTTCTCTGTTACCGGTCAAGGTATTTCTACAATAGCCTGGACCTGTTCTGGCTCTACTAATCTTCATCCTTCTTTTAATACAAATCCTAAATATTTTCCTTCCTGCTGACACAGCTGAAGCTTAGAGAGAGATGCACAGCGACCTTTTTCTGCTTGTTTAAACAATCTAGAGAGAAAAGCTGAGATGTGTTCCTCAGGCTTCTGTTGCCACTCCCTTATTTTAGACCAATTTGCCTTTTCTTTTTGTCCTGCCAAATGTACAGCCCCTTCTAAGCCTTGTCTGGCTAATTGTAATTCTCTGTAGTCTGCATCTACGCTATGATTCCACCTGGGATCCACAGTCATCCAGGCTGTCTGGGCAGCTGCATCTCACCCTTGTTCTGCCCAGCGACGTTTTGCTTCAAGAATTGTGTGCTTTTCATCAGGTGTGAACAGGGCTTCAAGGAACCTCTGGACATGGAACCTCTAGGCAGGGTCATACGACTGCAGTATTCCCTTCATGACATGTAATGCTTTCTCTGGGTCCTCTCTAAGTCTGGGAGTCCGTTGACTTCAAGCAATCAAACCCTGCAGACACCAGGGTTGGTAGACCCTTGTGCTGGCTAACTGACACACCCCACCGGGGCCAGGCTATTCCCAGTACTGGCACCACCTGTAAGGGGGCCTGGAAAATAGGAGTAGATGAGAGTGGGGAAGACAGAGAAGCCAAGGTAGAGAGCAGAGCATAGGGTGGAGCAGATTCCACAAGTATTTTAGCAGATGACATACTCACAGTATTTCTAAAGGAACTTTCCCCACTTTTTCTAGGCTTTTCTTTTCACCTTGCGAATGCCCGATTATTCCATACATACATATAATCCATTTGTACAGGGAACATGTCCTCCAAATGTTGACGCGGGAAGGTCAGTTCCTGTTGGTCAAAGGTTCCCTGCAGTGGCCACCTTTCTGCTGGATTGCCCTCATGTGTAAGAAGTGGCCAGTCCTCTTGGCTACTGATCTCTTTTTCCCTGTTCCTTTGGTACCACCGATTTTAGGCCAGTTTTCCATTCCTTTGGCTAAGGGCATCCCCTTTTCCATGCTGAAAATATTTCATACCTGTGTCCCCTGCCGGCTCCTTGGGGAAATTAACCCCATCCCTGCCGGAACCAGGACATTATCCACCCCTTATTCCATACCATCTACACCACGCCCAGATCTTACAGTTCCCAATTAATTACCACCACTTTCCCCTGTCTTTTATATATATGTACATATATACACATACGGATTTAATTCCCACAGTCTATGGGCCATCCCTCTAACATGTCCGTTGAGCTCACTTAGTCCATGATGGTGGGCTCCATCTGTGAGAACAGTCTCTCAGGGCACATGAGATGGTGTGTGGCACTGGACTGGTGCGTGCTGTATTTGGAGCTCGTGGTTGGTGTACCCGGTGCAGCCCATGCCCACGGTCCACAGGTTGAAGGTGTCAGTCTCAAGGAAGTTGCTGGGCGCCAGCTGCTGAGGTCAGTTCTTATTACATCATCACTGCAATTTATTCAGTCTCATCAAAATCCATCTGTCATTGGTTTGGGTGATTCTTACTGTAGTACCATTGATAGCAATCATAGTCACGCTGACATACAGCGGCAGTGTTATTTAGCACTTAACATCATACAATTTGATTCATTGGCTATTCTCACCCAAAATCAGATCCCTATGAGGTACGCATCGGACCTCCCCATCCTCCTGCATCACCCACCAGGTGCACCCAGGTCCTTGTGCAAGAGCAATCCCACGGATGGGTTTGCCTTTGCCTGAGGCAGGGCTAACCCAGACTCTCTTCCCTAACATGTTCTTCATGTGCACTACAGGGACTTTATTCCCTTCTACTGTACGTGGAAGTTTTGATTGGGCAGGGCCAGCTCGATTGGCAGATCCCCTGGTGTTGACTAACCAGGTGGCTTTTGCTAAACAGGCATCCCAATGTTTGAAAGTCCCACCACCCCTGGCTCTCAGTGTAGTCTTTAGCAGTCCATTGTATCGTTCTGTCTTCCCCGAGGCTGGTGCGTGATAGGGGTCGTGATATACCCACTCAACGCCATGCTCTGTGGCCCAGGTGTCTATGAAGCTGTTTTGGAAATGAGTCCGTTGTCTGACTCAATTCTCTTTGGGGTCCCATGTCACCATAAGACTTGCTTTTCAAGGCCCAGGATAGCGTTCTGGGCGGTGGCATGGGGCACAGGGTATGTTTCCAGCCATCCAGTGGTTGCGTCCACCATTGTGAGCACATGGTGCCTGCCTTGGCAGGTTTGTGGGAGTGTGATATAATCTGCCAGGCCTCCCCGTATTTATATTTTAGCCATCGTCCTCCGTACCAAAGAGGCTTTAACTGCTTGGCTTGCTTAATTGCAGCACACATTTCACATTCGTGGATAACCTGTGCAGTAGCATCCATGGTCAAGTCCACCCCTCTGTCATGAGCCCATCTATATGTCGCATCTCTTCCTTGATGGCCTGAGCCGTCATGAGCCCACCGAGCTATGAATAGTTCACCCTTATGTTGGCAGTCCAGATCCACCTGAGCCACTTCAGTTTTAGCAGCCTGATCTACCTGCTGGTTGTTTTGATGTTTCTCAGTGGCCCAACTCTTGGGTATGTGGACATCTACATGAGGTACTTTCATTACCAGATTCTCTATCCGGGCAGCAATATCTTGCCACAGCTCAGCAGCCCAGATGGGCTTACCTCTGCACTGCCAGTTGCTCTGCTTCCACTGCTGTAACCACCCCCACAGAGCATTTGCCACCATCCGTGACTCAGTATAGAGGTAAAGAACTGGCCATTTCTTTCGCTCAGCAATGTCCAAAGTCAACTGGATGGCTTTTACCTCTGCAAACTGGCTCGACTCGCCTTGCCCTTCAGTGGCTTCTGCAACTCGTCGTGTGGGATGCCACACAGCAGCCTTCCATTTCCGATGCTTTCCCACAATCCGGCAGGACCCATCAGTGAACAGAGCATGTTTCTTCTCATTCTCTGGTAGTTTATTATATGGTGGGGCCTCTTCTGCACACGTCACCTCTTCCTCTGGTCATATTCCAAAATCTTTGCCTTCTGGCCAGTCCATGATCACTTCCAGTATTCCTGGATGATTGGGGTTTCCCATTCGAGTTCGCTGTGTGATCAGTGCAATCCACTTACTCCACGTAGCATCAAGTTGCATGATGTGTGGCAGGGACCCTTTCTTTGAACATTCAGCCCAGCACTGGCAGTCGAGATGCTAAGAGGAGCTGTGTTTCAGTGCCAACCACTTTCGAAGCAGCTTGAACCCCCTCATATGCTGCCAATATCTCTTTTTCGGTTGGAGTGTATTGGGCTTTGGATCCTCTGTATCCCCAACTCCAAAACCGTAGGGGTCGACCTTGAGTCTCCCCTGGTTATCAGATGTGGAAACCTTGGAGAAAGGACTGAGGTATGAGCAGTGTCGTTACCATGGTACAAAGGTACGAACAGTGTCGGTACCTGGTACAAGCCTATTCTACTGGAGCAGCAAAGCAGAGAACTGCTGTCGAAGAAGATGGATCGCAATGGCTGTGCCAGTACCGATGAAGTAATCTTGAACCTCAGTTGAACTTTCCTCATTATAATGTCATTATAGTGTCAAAACACACCTCCTGGTAAGAAGCTACCCACCTCCAAAGCTGACCACGCCTCAGACACTCCTCTCCGGGCATGTGTGGAAGCCTTACTCCAGACAGGCGGAGATTGGCATCTTTCCACGGGGCAGAAGTGGAGTGGAGGTGGGTCCAAGGAGGAGCAAGGTGTGCTACCTAGCATAAAAGATAGTTCCTCAGTAACTGAATTTCTGAAGATCTTCCCCACCGAGAGACCACGAAGGTCGAAGAAGAAGCAGCGGAACACCTTCTGGATTCGGGACCATTGGGACACCGGTGGACCCGTGGTGGTAGGTATAATCCTCTTTCCCCCCTTTTTTACCTCATCTTTCCTATTCTTCCTTCTTTCTATCGCAAGCCGCTTTATGGGCAAAACCAATAAAGTGATTGTGTGTTGAAAGCATAACTCCCTGGGCCTGATGCCATTTCTTTTTGTGCTTTGAGATCACAGCTGAAATGAACCATCATGTGTCCACCGAGAAGTGGACCGTGACAGTCACTTGATACAGAGGGCTCACAATCAGACTGTAATCTGGGATATGCATCCTCCAAAAACCCACATCTCAGAAAGCTTGCGTTTCATTTTTACTGGTTGGTGGAGACATAGCTGCTATTTTGTTGATCGCGTCCATTGGGATCTGACGGCATCCATCTTGCCATTTTATTCCTAAAAATTGGATCTCCTGTGCGGGTCCCTTGACCTTACTTCATTTTATGGCAAAACCAGCTTTCAGAAGTATTTGAACTATTTTATTCCCTTTCTCAAAAACTCCTGCTGTGGTGCACCATACAATGATGTCGTCAATGTAGTGGAGATGTTCCGGAGCTCCACCCTTCTCCAGTGCAGTCTGGATCAGTCCGTGGCAAACAGGAGGGCTGTGTTTCCACCCCTGGGGCAGTGGATTCCAGGTGGACTGGACGCCCCTCCAGGTGAAAGCAAACTGTGGCCTCCGCTCTGCTGCCAAAGGGATTGAGAAAAATGCATTGGCGATATCAACTGTTGCATACCACTTGGCTGCCTTCGACTCCAGTTCGTATTGAAGCTCTAGCATGTCCGGCACGGCAGCGCTCAGCGGTGGTGTGACTTCATTCAGGCCACGGTAGTCCACTGTTAGCCTCCACTCTCCATTAGATTTTCGCACTGGCTATATGGGACTATTAAAGGGTGAACGAGTCTTGCTGATTACTCCTTGAGTCTCTAGTTGACGAATCAGCTTACAGATGGGAATCACAGAGTCTCGGTTAGTGCGATATTGCTGCCGATGCACTGTTGTGGTAGCAATTGGCACCTGTTGTTCTTTGACCCTCAACAACCCTACCACAGAGGGGTCCTCCGAGAGACCAGGCAAAGTGGACAGCTGTTCAATTTCTTCCGTCTCCAAGGCAGCTAGGCCAAAAGCCCACCAGTATCCTTTTGGGTCCTTGAAGTATCCTCTCCTGAGATAGTCTATGCCAAGGATGCATGGAGCCTCTGGGCCAGTCACAATGGGACGCTTTTGCCACTCATTTCCAGTTGAGCTTACTTCAGCTTCCAGTACAGTCAACTCTTGGGATCCTCCTGTCACTCCAGAAATACAAATGGGTTCTGCCCCTCTGTAATTTGATGGTATTAAGGTGCATTGCGCACCAGTGTCCACTAGAGCCTTATACTCTTTAGGGTCTGATATGTCAGGCCATCGAATCCACACATTCCAATAAACCCGGTTGTCCCTTTCCCCCACCTGGCTGGGGGCAGGGCCCCTCTAATCCTGATCATAGTATCTGTTACTCACTCGTTGCAGAAATGACTTGGAATTCCCTTCAAGAGGATCGGAGGTAAGATCAGGCCTTCCACTCTGTCTGGGGAGCTGTCTGCTGGAAATGGGAGCAGCGCTTTTCCTGGAGGGATCCCCTTTTGTGATTGTTCTTCTTTGCACCTCATGTACCCGTGCCCATAGGGTCGAGGTAGGTTGTCCATCCCACCTCCTCATGTCCTCTCCATGGTCATGCAGGTAAAACCACAGGGTGCCTCGCAGCGTGTACCCTCTATACTCTCCCTCTTGAGTAGGGAGACGCCTGCTCCTAATAGCTGAGATGCTGGCCTGTACAGGTGGGGAGTAGGACATACTCTCTTCAAGTTGCTGGAACTTCTGGGACAGTTTCTCCACAGCTGAGATGAGGGGGGAAGAGAGACTTTCTTCATATTGATGGAGTCGGCCAGTCACCTCATCCACCACTGGTCGCTCTTCGCCTTTCCATTCCATCACTGCCAAGGAGTTGCCATATGATGATGGTGCGCTCCGTACAAAGTTCCGCCATATGGGCTTTGTGCGCTGGACTTCATCAGGATCTGTGGGTAACTGTGTGGTATCTGGGTCATAATAAATCATCTCCCGCACAGCTAATTCCCTCAGGTGCTGGATACCTTTTTCCATGGTGGTCCACTTGCTTCAATGACTTACAACATCTTCACTGAAGGGGTACCTTTCCCTCACACCTGACAGGAGTCGCCTCCAGAGGCTGAGGGCTTGTGTCTTTTTCCCAATCGCCTTGTCAATGTCCGCTTCCCCAGACAGGGATCCCAGCTGCTTGGCTTCCCTGCCCTCTAATTCCAAGCTACTGGCCCCGTTATTCCAGCATTGGAGCAGCCAGGTGACAATGTGCTCACCAGGAAGTCGGCTGAAATCTTTTCGCGTATCTCGCAGCTCACTCAGGGATAGGAATCGGGTGATTATCTCTGGTTCCGTCTCTTCCTCCTGTTCTTTTGATGGCCCTGGTGCGTCGTCATCGCTTACTACGTGAACTGATTTTTTGGTGTATTTCTTCTGTATAGGAGCAACTGATACTGGCATGGGTTGGTTGTCTGGTTCAGCCACAGTGCCTGCCACCGGGGTTGGAGTAGCTGCATTGTCTGCCGCAGGGGTTGGAATAGCTGCAGTGTCTGTCACCGGGGTTGGAGTAGCCACAGTGCCAACTGGTCTGGTTTCCCCATCCTTCCCCTGAGTGTGCTGTGTAATGCAGAGCAGTGTTTGGTAGATACTGGCCAGGGCCCAGCACAGTGCAGTAAGTTGTGCCTCTCTGGAATAGCCACAGCATTTTCCTTTCATATGTTCTATCAGTTTATCAGGGTCCTGTAGTTGTTTGGGGGTGAAGTGCCAAAACATCAGAGGTGAGAAGTTCTCTAAATACCTGCCCAAATTCTCCCACATGCCATGCCACCCATGACTATCCAGTCTTAGGGAAATCTCTGGGTGGTAGTCTTAAACAGTTGTTTAACCTTAAACAAGACCTGAAAATTTTGGGCTTGCAGTGGGGATTGGCTGACAGCTGACCCAGGTACAAAATGAAAGAAAGCAAAATTGCAGTATTTTGGGCACTTCTCTGATGCCAGTGATAGCACAGTAAGATGCAGTAAGCATCAGTGAATGCTGCTCTTGGTTGGCTGCTGTGCTCACCTGTACTTTTGCATCATGAGAAAGCAGCACAAACGACAATATTTCAGGGAGCAAAGAGCTGGTGTTTCCATGAGCACGCAAGCAGCTGGGTGACTCCGTTACAGGCCAGGAGCACCATGTGCACAACTGGGGATGGCACGGTTACCTTACTGTAATGCCAGATAAAATCCGGGTGGCAGGCAGAAACTATGACCAAAGAGTAACGGGAAAAAAATCCACCAAATTTTCAAATGAGACAGGAGACATGCATGCCTCAGGGCTCAGTTAGATAGACCTCAACAGAGCTGATGTTTGGCAGAAGTCAACCCATATCTCTACCAACCGGGCAGTTTTACATGCTCCCTGTTCAGCAGCAGTTGTTTCTGAAATCATAAGTTACTCCTGAAAGCCGGAGCCAGGAAAGCCAAACAGCTTTTTCAAAGTGCAGGGCAAGTTTTAGCCATTTCCATGCATGAAGCTGGGCCAACTAAGTCTATATGGATAATACCTGTGAAAAACACAGCTGCTTTTTCCGTCCTCGGCATGTAAGGAAAGAGGTGGCCAGTCCTTCCTATGTGTCCATTAGTAAAAGTATTCTGCAACTTCATCACCTCCTCTAACTCCTACCTGTCCGCCACCAGCAGTTCTCCAAACCACTTGCCATGCAGAGCTATGTCAGTGAGCTGTGGCTGGTCAGATAAGGTAGCTGGTGGTGTGGGTCCGAGGTACTGCACAAGTACTTGCAGCGTAGGTACTTCTGCCTGATGCAGTTGAATGTACAGCCTGATGAATATTCAGGCAGTTGATGTGAAAATCACGTGCACTTGGGCTCTCACCGGAATGTACTTGGAAAGCAGACAGCAGAAGGGACCCAGCACACTCCTCAGCACCATGATGTAGGTATTTCCTGCAGGAATGAGAGCCACTGGGAAATAACGTCACTTGTTTCCTCAGTGTAAGGCTGCCAGATTCGAGGATGGTCACATCCCAGCACTGTGTGCAGCTGCTTCTCTGCCCAGGGACAGCACTGCCATTGCAGGGGTTCATACCCCTGACATCAAATCCTCCCATGCAAGGAGAGGAGATCCACCAGCACCTGCCTGGAAGATACAGCTCTTGGAGCATTGTTGGCCCTGCCCAGGACTTGCTGCCTGCAAAATCACTTGAACCAGGAAAATCCTTGTGGTTCCAGAGCTCCTGGATGAAGGGGAGGTTTCAGTTCCATGTCTACACATGTCTCATTATTGGGGAGCTGCTGTGCCTGCTGGAAGGGGGCTGAGACCACCTAGACCACCTGCCTGTGTCACTTGGGGAGGGCAAATTAAGACATAGACTTAGTTCCGCTGCATGCAAACAACCACAGTTCTAATTAGTTGAATTGTATCAAAGGCACCAGAGTTTTCCCCAGGAACTTTTGCTCCGTTGCAGCTCAATTGAGCTAGTGCATCCCCAGGACATGGGGGGAGAGCCAAGGAGATGTGGGACGGCCTCTCCCTTCAGCACGCCCAGCACCAGGAGAGGTTCTCACAGAGGTTGTGCCCTCTCTGCTGCTAGGTGTGGAAAAGCGTTGGCCCTGGGGTCCCAGGGAAATTACAAGGCCTCACCAAAGAAGCTGTGTGGTCCATGTAGCTCTCCCCTCTCCAGCTAGGCTATGAGGGGGATTTAAATCAAGGGAACTTGTGTAGAGAATAAGGAAGCAGTAAAATGTCAGCCTGCTGGATGAATCAGCAGTGGATAAGCCTTTCACCAATGGCCCAACCCTGCTCCCACATCTGTGTGTACTTTCCGAGGTGACCAGTCCCTGCCTCCTGCCCAGGTTGTGCTCTGCAGCTCTTGCCAGGGGTTTTGGGGAGTTTGGCCCTTGGTTTCTGCTCCTTGAAATATGTTCCCTTTCCACGAGCTTTCCAGCCTCTCACTACCAAGGGGACTGCCCTACTCAGCACCCGTCACCAGGCACCGCAGGGCTGGCTCCATACTCCTGCTCACAACCAGCTTTCGCAGCTGCAATATTGTCGTGAGTCCAGAGCTGTTGGTTGTCCTGCACAGCATGTCCATGTCTGCAGAAGAACTTTGGTAACATAAAACTATTGCCTTGTGTTTGCTGCAAAAGGGAGAAAAAATTAGAAGCCCCAGACTCCTCCAAGGAAGCTGTCTGAGCAGTTTTGTGTATGTTGAAGGCAGGTCAATGCCAAGTAGATCCCTGGGACTGAAAGGGACCTTCAAAGGCCTAGTCTACCCCGCCCCCCGCCATCAGCAGGGACACCTTCTACCACACCAGGTTGCTCAAAGCCCCTCCAACCTGACTTGTCCAATCTTAACCGACCTCTTTCGCTTTACACCCCTCGCCCCTTCTCCTGTCACTGCAGGCCCTGGTAAAAAGTCTCTCTGCACCTTTCTTATCAGTCCCCTTTAAGTACTGAAAGGCCGAGTAAGGTCTCCCCGGAGCCTCCTCTTGTCCAGGCTGAACACCCGCAACTCTCTCAGCCTTTCTGCGCAGGAGAGCTGTTCCAGCCGCGGGATCGTTTTCGTGGCCTCCTCTGGACCCGCTCTACAGGTCCATGTCTTTCTTGCGCTGGGGACCCCAGAGCTGGACGCAGGGCTCCAGGTGGGGTCTCAGGAGAGTGGAGTAGAGGGGCGGAATCCCCTCCCTCGACCTGCTGGCCACGCTTTCCAGAGTCAGAGAACGGTCGGGGTTGGAAGGGACCTTCGAAGATCATCTAGGCCACCACCCTGCCAAAGCAGGTTCAGCTAGAGCAGGTTGGAAATCACTATAGGTGGTTGCGTTTTCAGTCTCTCCACAGAAGGAGACTCCACAGCCTCTCTGTGCAGCCTCTTCCAGTGCTCCGGCCCCACCACCAAAGGAAAGTTTTTCCTAATGTTGAGATGGAATTTCCTGTGTTCCGGTTTTTACCCATCACCCCTTGTCCTGTTGCTGGGCACCACTGAAAAGAGACTGGCCCCACCCCCTTGACACGTGCCCTTTAGATATTGATAAGCATCGATGAGAGCTCCTCTCAGTCTTCTCTTCTCCAGGCTAAACAGCCCCAGGTCTCTCAGCCATTCCTCATAAGAGAGATGTTCCAGTCTCCGATCACCTTTGTAGCCCTCCGCTGGAAACTCTCCAGTAGTTCCTTCTCTTTCTTGAA